>SKCR01038414.1:0-92513 GCA_019454045.1 Zanthoxylum bungeanum | reverse complement strand
TTGGTAAATCATTTTAACTTAATAATACAAGATCATCTCTCTCAAATTCTCTCCTCTCCTCACGCCCAAAAACTGAAACATGTTACTGGTTTGGAACCATTCAGGCGTGACTTTAGGGAAGCAAGGGTTGGATTTTCATGGTGAAAATTCAAGTGCTAGCACACTACGAGTCTTGCGAAGGTGGTAGGGAGGTTCGACCATGAGCCGAGATCCATCCAACGTAGCTAGGAGCTGCGTTTCTCATCTCAAAATTCTGTTTTTGGAGGCAGTGGACTGCATGCAGTAAGCTTACCAAGGCAGTGCGTTTTTGGGTATGATTCGTCTTCAAATCGACATAACCGATCAATGTAAGTATTTCGCTATCTTCATTGGTGTATTCACGCATGTTTTCATGTCTTGTTTGATCTTGGGACCTTAGAATAAACCAACAGCTTCTTCTATATGATGACACTACACTCTTCTGTGAGTGCTATAGTTTAAAAATTTGTTCTCTTATTCTGTTGTTGCTTCCTCTTGAATTGTCACCTTTTTATCTTGACTACATTGATCTTTAGAAGCATCTATAATCTCTTTCCCACTTCTGAGGGTAATGGCCTGACACTGCTCTTTAGGGTTGACTTTGATATTGCTCGGAAATACCCATTTCTGTTGATTAGTCATTGAGGAAGCAATCTGCCCAATCTACACTTTTAAAGATTTCATTTTTGTCCCTATATTGCTCATGTGCATTTCAATATTGTTCAACCTCGACTCATTCTTCTCAAACCTCTCTGAATTTTTAGCAGCAAACGTGCTCATGAGGTCTTCTAAGGAATGTTTCTGCCCAGCTCTTGGATAGTTGAAGCCAGATGGAGGTTGCAAGACATTCTCTGTATTAGCATATGACAAGTTCATATGATAATAGTTAGGCATAAGATTGCCTCTATAGTTGTTGAAGTTTCGATTGTTCACATGTTGGACTTGCTCATATCCTCCGTAAGGTAAGATCATTCTATTAGCAGCAGCAGCTTGAGTAGATGGTTGGCCCTGCTAATTATTCAATGCTGCTAGATGAGTCGTGAGAGATGACAATTGAGCTGTAAGTGCAACAATAGGATCCACCTCGTATATACCAGCCACATTAGGCACAATAGTGCGTTCACTTGGCCTTTGGAAATTATTAGTGGCCATCTCATCTATCAGAGCATAGGCATCTTCAGTAGGTTTCTTGAACACTGTTCCTCCAGCAGCTGCATCAACCATGGTTCTATTAGGACCATTCAACCCATTGTAGAATAACTGAATTTGAACCCAGTCTTCAAAATTGTGTTGTGGGCACCTCCTAAGTAGATCTTTAAAGCGCTCACATGCCTCGTACAGATTCTCAGTCTCTAACTGCCTAAATATGCTAATTTTTGTTTTTAGTTGGGCTGATTTAGCTGGTGGAAAGAACCTTGCAAGAAATCATGTGGTCATATCCTGTCATGTCATGATGCTCCCCATTGGTATAGATTGTAGCCAATCACTCACTTTATCCCTTAAAGAGAATGGGAATAAGCGTAGAATGATAGGCTCTTTAGTCACATCATTCATCTTTATGGTGTCTGACGTCTCCAGGAATATCCTTAAATACATGTTGGGATCCACAGTTGAACCCTCAAACTGGTTCTTTTGCACTATGTTGATCAATGAAGGTTTCATATCAAAGTTGTTAGCATTGATTGGTGGGTGTGTAATCCCAGAATAACTATCGTCTGCGACCGGCTTGAAGTGATCTTGGATTGCCACCTGGCGTGGATTATTCTCTCTATTTTCAGCCGCCATTGCTTCTTTATTAACGAATTTAAATGGATTATAGATTCTCCTGAACTCTACAAATCTCTTAGGTTATATTATCTAGATTCTATTCAAAATTCATCTCTCCCGAACGATAGATTCTAAACATTCATCATCTTAATTTATGGCCGAAAAACTAGAAGCATTAAACACAAGAGAATATAAATAAACTAAATTAAAACTTCATAAAACTCAAATTGGCAAACAATACATAGGTTCAAACATTAGGTTATATCATCCTCTAGAATAATGAATTTTGTTCATGACTAAAGATAAAAACAATGAAAATAGGGTCATGAACATAATGGACATCATTAGAGTTTGAAGAAAGAAACTAGAACATTGAACCCGAATCGAATCCTTTCATGTTCGGACGTCACGACCTTCGTCTCATCTTGTCGCTCTTCAATCCTCCTCATTGGATCTCTCTAAATTATGTGTTTTTGAACCTTTTGTTGTGTATTAGACTCCCCCTTAGGGTTTTGGACATGATTCTTTATTTATAAGGAATTCTTGGAATCCTTATACATGTAAAACACGACCGAATTAAGTTTCTGGGAATCTGCCACAGCGTTGCGACACCAGAAAGTGGCGTTGCGGTGCCTAATCCTCGGGATTTTACTATATGGATACTGTTGGGCGTCTCGACGCCAGAAGTGGGCATCACGACGCCATATATTTTTTCAGGATTGGTCATTTCTGCATTTTTAGCCTTCCCGCGTACTTTCGATTTGTTCGTAAGGTCCTAAAACAGTCAAATTGCCCCAAGATGCATGTTTCAATGCTTCATCTAAATAAAATATAAAAGAAACTACAAAATATATTAAATGACACGAAATCTAACAAAATAGTAAGCTAAGAATGCATGAATAAGTGGGTGTAAACGGCACTTATCAATAGCCCACAAAACACTATTCATGCCACTTGGCTTTATTAGGCTTGGTTTGAGTGTCAAGTAACTAATCCTAATTGGTTAATATTCTAGGGGATTTCTAAGGGGTATAACCAGATAACGCAGCGAAACGCGGAAAATAAGTTTTTTCGATTTTAATTATTTTTCTTGGGCAATTAAAATAAACTTATTTATTCTAATTATTCAATACTTTAAAACTGATTTTTTTAAATCCAAATATCAGATTTTTCTCTTAATTATCGTGAGACCCCAAAAGGTTTGTATTTTAATCATTTTAGTCCTAATTTGTCAAATACAAATTTAAGTGATTTCAAATCACTACCAAAAAGATTTCTACATATCATATACATCAAAATACAACTCACAACACAAATCCCAATTTTCATTCGAATTACCGAGAAGGTCACCAATTTGTAATATTTTGAATTTTGGTCCAAATTTATTCAAAACAATTTTAGATGATTTCCAATCAACACCAAATGATCTGTACATCTTATATATATAATTATACAACACATAAATGAAAATCCCCAATTTTGGTTTTGGTTATGAACCCTAATTTCTTAAATTAATAAATTAACCAAAATTAACCAAATCCAACACTTTAATCTAATCTCTACAACACCAAACAAGTCTAACCACTTTGAAACAACTCAAGAATAATTCTAGGTCATCAATGAGTGGCATTACAACTTTATAATGGCAACAAGATCATCAAATGATCAAAAGTGTTCTTTTTAACCATTAATAAGCATACTTTGATAAACATTCATGCATACATCTTTCTTTAATGCTTCCAACCATTATAATACAAACACAAGAGAGTAGAAAAACTTAAGAACAATACATGTTGTAGCCAAGAACATAAGGAACAATTTTCCTTTTAATGGAAAGTTGGAAATACTTACTTATTTCCAAGTTTTCTTTGATTTCTTATTGGTTTCTTCTATTTTCTCTCAAGTGTCTTTTGTTTATGTTTTTGGTGGCTTCAACAAGTATGAAGCAAATGAAAAAAAAACCCTAATACTTAAGGTTGTGGCCGAATTTGGAGAGAAAATTAAATAAGATATTTTTCATTTTTTCTAATAAATTCAAAGAAGTCAAAAGCCATTTGACAATATTTTCTTTAAAGTAAAGTCAAACATATACATTAACTTAATCATTTCCTAACTTTATCATAATGGTAGATATTTATATTTTAATTATTTAACAATTAAATAATTAAATAAATACAAACATCTCAAATATATGTATTATATTTAATTTAAATAATCCAAATACATATATTAATGATATATGTCAAATATCATAATTTTACATTTAATTAATATGTATTTAATAAAATCATACAGTAAATACAAATACACATTAATTAGGAAATAACCAAAAAGTCCATTTGCATGTATATTTCGTTTAACCGTTAAACGATTTATAAATAATCAATATTATTCATAAAAATTGTTTTAGTGCTCTACGAGAATATTTCATTAGTGAGACTCTCTCGGTTCAGGCATATCCGTTACGAAATCCAATTTCATGTCCATAATCTACCCACCCGTAAATTATGACGAACACAGATAAACTCACTGAACCATACATGTCGAGGTCATTGCATACGTATAATCCTTCCATCACATGTATCCGAATTATTCTAGAGATATAGATATGAACGTCAAATCTCTATAGATATAATCATGTCGACGTTTCTATCAGCAATCTCTTAATAACACTTAGAACTCATTTCGACAGTGTACCACGGACTCATGGATTTAACAGATTGTTAATTCCATATTGAATACCTATGCTCTGTACACAGAACTGACAGATTCTATCTTGACACACACAGGATATTCTGAGGATCAGTCCACACATTGAATAGGTGGAGGTCTGACCTTAATAGGTCGGTGACGTGACTACCATCAAAGTGTGTAGGATATCTCATATATCCACAGTGGTATATCAAGTCAAAGAATCACTATGCTATTCAACCCGAGAAGATTCTTATTGACGTTGGTGTATCATCTATTAAGAATCTTCGGTGAGTCGTTCAGTGTTTATCCAATATAAACACCTACATGTCTATACGAGTCGCCAAGACTCATGGTTCATTACGAATCGACCATTGGAATCCAAGATTCTAATATACGATATGTAAGTAATGTGAACCTTGACCATGAATTATTAGAGAAATGATATTGTTATGATACAACTCATTGTCAGTTGCGACGCTTTTGCAACTGTATCATAACTAATCATTCTAAGGTCAATTGCGTCTTTACCATATATAAAGAGATGTTATATAATCGAAACTGTTTATTTTATTCATAATAAAATATTTACATAATTATTTACAGGGAAATACATAAGAAAATTGGAGCTCCGACCACCAACCTTAACAAATATATCCAATAAGCCAATATGCTCACTGCCTAGCCTAAAACCCAACTAATAACTACTAAAAGAAATAAAACAATTGGGCTAAATAAATTAATCAAGTCTAGTCCAAATTACAACCAAACAAGTAAGTTAAATAACTAAAACAAAGAATGCCCATAAGATAGCACATGTCTAGGCCTATCCATCATATTCCATGCACATCCACTTGAATGAAATGTCCTTAAATCTTATATGATAATGATTTCTCAAAGAATTTGGTCTTTGCATTACTTGGCCTCATAAGTAACTTATTTTAGATCACATCACTATGATTGAAAATTAGCTAATGAGTTTGAAAGCATTATTCTAAAATAAATTATTAATTATACAAAATGAATCAAACCTATGTTTATGGCCTGAGTAACAAATGCTGCAACATTTCTTCAAATTAGTACTTACAGTAAAAAAAATGATGCATCATTTGCTCATGTCAAAAAAATATGTCGTATGGGATGAGTGTGGACTTAGCTGGCATTGTTCAATATTCACATTGTCTGCCTCCCTTGTCTTACTTGACTAATATCTACACAATCCCTGAGATTCTATATGTCCAACGAAGATATCTCTAGGGATGGACTTTGTCAGTGGATCTATTATCATACCTTATGTAGAAATGTACTTCATATTTATTTTTTTTTCATACAACTATGCATTTTATAAAATTATATTTATCATATATGTGTTTGGTTTTATAGTAGAATTTGGGGTCTCGTATAAGGTATCGATGCTTAACTATCGTAGTTGACTAACAGTAGATCAAAAATATCATTTGCAACACCCAAATGATCCAAAAGTCTTTTCAGTCAAACAACGTCTTGTACTTTAGATAAGACTATACAAGATTTTTTCTTACTATTCCATGATATAATACTATTTTCAGTATCAAAATAAATTCAGAGATAGATTTTCTCTCATCTAAATCTCATCCCAATCAATATCAGTATAATCTCTTATATGTATATCATTCCCTTAGTACACTATGAGTAACTTGTTGTACATTTCAAATACTTCAATATAACACTAGAAAGAATTTTGTACAAACTCATTTTGATAGAATTAGACAATTTGATTATGTAATCAAAATAAAGACTATTTTTGAATGGCTCATCTGAGTCTACAAATAGACTCCATAAGTTAAGATATCAAAGTGCGATATTAGCATAACATAAACTCAAAAGTTGTTCCACAATGGATTTCTTCAATGAAGAAATCTATTTAGGAACATTATTTTGTAATTTTTAGCTAAAATACACAATCTAGTATAAGCAATAACCAACTAATCTCGATTGTTCTATAAGTTGTTAGGATATATACCCTAAAGCATAATGTAATATGCAAACATAATTTATTTTAAGTAATAAATGATGTAGTTATCCATTTATCAAGGTGTTGATTTTAAAATCGCATATTATAAATTTTAATGTATGCCTTTGGATGCCAAATGTACTTTTAGACTTAGTGTATAAATGTTATACACAAGAGAATTTAAATCTGAAAAGAGTCATCCTAAATAGTTCGTAGAGAGCAAACAAAGACAAACACTTTGTTTGTGGTTTATCTATAGTTGTGGCCCATTCCATATTGTATTATAATTTGATCTGAGTTCGTTCATATGGTGACATGAGAATGAAGGCACCTTATATGATGCGATCATATAGGACTGGACCAAAATAGAAATAATTTTCTTTTAATATCCGTTAGATAAAGAAATTCATATATATATCTAGTATATGATCATATTGTAACATCTCCCTTACAGAGATGCTACCGGTAGGCGATAAGTAGCTCTATCACTCTTAGCCTCTGTCTGACTATCTATATGCTTCTACTGTACTCATCACATCGTAACCATGTAAACAATGCAATCCATGTATCACATACATAAGGGATACATGTGACCGATGCGAAATCACACACGTATAACGCAAGCTCATGTATCGTTCAAGTAGTATAAAAAGTATCGATCCCACGAGGACTTAATACCTAGGCTATTAATTTGTATGAGGCTAAATGATTACAAGTATCTAACAGGTTGATTGTTTGATTGGGTGGTGACTTTAAACTTAAAAACAAGTAAATAAAATGGTGTGAAAGTTGGTTGAGGAGAATTCAATATTAAGAAACTATCCAGGGTTGTGATTTCTTCCAATATCTTTTTAAAAGATGAAATGGTTATTTCATGTTTGTGTAATATATTGATTTACTAACCTGCAACACAAAATTCTGCAAAAGCCTATGTCGATGGTCAGATGCAAATACCCAGTGTAATCCGATTAAATCATATGTCTATGTCAATCAAATTATCTGAATTCATTAAGATTAAGTTCGAATTGTGGTTACCCCTGCCCGACAGGTATATGTCTATCCTGTAAGGAAATCTATTAAAGGGTTATCTATCCTCAAGGAAGATCGTGGGCTATTAAGTCTAATGCTAAAACCTAAAATTCATTTGTCAAGTTTATTTTAAGTTTACAGATCAATCTTATTAATGGCCAGTTAATAAGAAGCATTAAGCTTAAGACTTAATAAGTAAACCTTTATATTACCCAAACTATAAAATAAACCCTTATTAACCGGTGATATTGGAATTCATCACAACCCCAGATAACTAACTTAGTTACGACACATAACTAAGGCTAGAAACAACTTAAAAATAAAAGACATAAAGTAAAATGCTGAAAAGTAAAACGCTGGAAAATAAATAAAGAAAAATACAATAAAAGAAAATGCTAGAGCTAGAGGATCTACTTTTATCACTATTATTTTAGATATCTCCCTTAATATAATATATTAACTTGTTTGATATTACCAACCAACCATATAGGCGGTAACCTAATTAAGTCAAATTAAGTCCGACCGACCATAAAGGCGGTATCATTATTTGTCCATAAACCAGCCATATAGGCGGTAATTACCAACCGACCAACCAGACGGTATCCATGCTTAGTCAGGTTAAAACCAGTTTATAATTAATTACCAACTGACCAATATAATAGTATCCTTGTTAAGTCAAGTTTTAAATTGTTTATATATTATAATTAAGGGAGATTAATCTAAATAGCAGTAATAAAAGTTTTACCTTTCACCATAGCAGGGGGAAGTTACCTCCTCATTGCTGAATAGTAAAAACTGAAAGAGTAAAGAAAATAAATTACTATTATAAAAAGTAAATAAAATTAATTACAAAATTGAAATTAAAACAAACTAGATACAAACTCCTTATTATTATCAGAGAATTCAGAGAGGAAGGTACATCTGAAACTGAAATTTCGAACTGAATTTATAGGCGTCGATAGGCCCTGCGCATTGCGACGCAGGCTCCTTCCACGTCACGACGCTTCACATTTTCCGACGCCAAATACGGTGTGTTTTTCGGATCGGCTGACACGTGGTAAGGCGGCTGGGAGCTGAATGATTGTGATGATGTGGCGATGACATGGCAATGATATGGCGATACGTGGCGATGTAGATTGTCGGCACCATAGAATTGTGACACGTGGCATGCGATGATTGGCTGATGATGACGTGGCTGACATGTGGCACACAGACTTGGCATGTGGCTGATATGGATGCCTACGTGGATGACATATGGACGACACATGGTGATGTGGATTGTCGGCACCATAGGATGATGACATGTGGCACGGTGCACGTTAGCAGATATCCTCTGATGTTGACACGTGGTAGGCGCACGTTAGCATCTGGCGCATATTAGCAGACTTCTCAGATTTTGATACGTGGCACGGCGTATTTTAACATGAAGCGGCGCAAGTTAGCACAGGCCGGCGCACGTTAGGCGTCGCGACGCGCCAAATGATATTTTGACCATTTGTTGTCCTTTTTCACTGTTTTGGCCCCAAATCACCTCCAGAATGTCCTGAAACTTTATTTATCTACAAAATAACACAAAACACATCAAAATATTCACAAAACTCAAGAATCTATACAAAATATTAGGTCAAATGAGTGAGAAATAGTGATACATTTACCGTTCATCACACCCCCAAACCTAACATTTTTTTAGTCCTCGAGCAACACAAAATAAAATAACATACAATTTAAGCTAAGACACTTTCGTAGGGATCACGATTGCATTTAGCATATGCAACAAGCCTTTAAACCCCTAGGTGTCCCTAGTGGACGAGTTGTAGTCTCGTGATGGCTTACAACAATGATACCCACAAACGTTTTACAAAAGTAAAAAGAAAGTAAAACTAATGCACACAAAAGTAAAAAGACAAGAGAAAAAAGAATAAAGAAGTTAGTGATTAAGCAGGTGAAACTTCTACTCCAAGTTACTAGTTGTTTTCTTTCTTTCTAAATTACCGAATAAGTAAATTCTCCGATTATATTTACCATTCTCCATATACACAGTTAACAAAATATTAATCAACTCATTTTTACCCATAACAGTTACAAGTGCAGTTGAGAAGAGAGTAATATTTTTGTCCTTAGATTTTATCAGAATTCACACCTTTTTGTAGCAATGAAATAATTTTTCTGATTTTTTCTTTCTTTTTGATTTTTTTTATTTATATACAATATCTTTTGTCTATGTAGCGAGCTTTGGGTCAGTGACTCCCAATCCAGTTGGTTTTAGGGCACTAGGTGTTAAAACAACCCTACAGACTTAATTACTCGGACTTCCGATATATATATTCTTACAACATCATTGATTCATGTAGCGAGCTTTGGGCCAATGACTCCAAAACCAGGGCTTTAGGGCACTAGGTGTTAAAACACCCAAATGGACTTAATAACCCGGATCTCAAACTTTTTTTTTCATCCCATCGCTTTTTGAGATGCTTCCTCCAATTAAACTAGAGCACTGAATATTACAAACTTTTCAATTACAGCTCATGTCCGTATGTTACCATGTATGTGGATAATACCTTTCAACTGAGCATATGAAGATCCATTTTAATTAGTTTTATAGAGAATTCACAAATTAAATAATTTAAAAGGAAATAAAAAAATTAACTTGTTCCGAAATAGGTTGAGATACGTCTCAGGAGTGGAAACTCCTTACACAACTATCTCTCACCAATTTCACCCGATTAATCAAGTTAAAAACACAAAAACACAAAAAAAAAAATTTGTAAACTTTTTCAATTTTTTTGTATTTTTCGAAATATTTTGGACTAAAAATAAAAACAACAAATACTACAACTATTCCCCACCCCCAAACCTAAATGAGACATTGTCCCCAATGTCTTAAAAAGTAGAAGATGAGTTTAGAAGATAATACATGGTTAGCTGAAATTCTACATCTAGAAAGGAAATTAAAGGTTGAGATCCAGATTTATTAGACGCTTCTTACCACGATCATCATCAGACCATTTTATCTTGGAAAAGATAGGGTCAATCTGTGATTCAAAGGCTAATATTTGGTCAATTAAATCTGGGGCAGTTCTGGCAGTAAAGAGGAGTTCTTTTACATGTTTTGACATATTCTCCGGGCATCATCAAGAAACACACAAAGAAAATCATAAAATCCTTCAACGTTGAACAGTCCAAGTGGTTTCTGGTGTATGTTCAGGTTCACCCAAGATAACACTGTAAAAATTTCCTCCAATATGCCCAAGCCACCTGGCAAAGCAATAAAAGCATCAGCACGATTAATCATTTCTACTAGTTGTTCAGACATACCTGACACAATTAGTTATTCTCCATTTGATGGTCCAATAAGATTTTCCTCCGCCAAGGGTTTTGGGATGATTCCCAAGACTTGATTGCCTTCTTCCTGTACGGCCTTTGAAATGATCCCCATAAGTCCAAGATTGTCACCGCCATATACTAAGTGCATATTCCTTGCAGCTAAGACTCAACCCAATTCCTGTGCTGCTGCTACATATTGTGGCTTAGTACCAACACTAGTACCGCAAAACACACAGATGTTTTCAACTCGTCTTCTTGAAGTGTGATGAAATCCTGTCTGGAGCAAAGTCAGACAAACCCACAAAAGATTGTTATCCACACAACTCATGTGAACCCCGCAGGAACAAAGCCTGTGAAACCCACAAAAGATTATTATGAGCGCCCAGGAAAGCATAACGAGGTTTGGAGATTAGAAACCCGTGAAGAACAAAGCCTCACGAACCTCTAATTGCTTGAAACGCCACAAAGGACAACAACCCCCTTTGATAAGTTTTTAAAGAGAATCCACTCTTCCATGATTAGCCATCAACGGCCTCACCACCAAAGTGCCTAAAGGCAATATTATTTTTTTTGATTAAACATTCATCCTTTTTATTGATAAAAGACTTGTTTAAATAATACAATGGAAACCCTAATCTAATAGATAAAAAACCAAAAATAACCCTAACTAATAACCCTACTAGCAAAACACGCTAATGAATTAAACTTGTAGAGTGGCCACGTGAATTAAACTTGTTGTAAGGATCAAAGCCAACGTTGATGAGTGAATTGCTAATTAAATAAATAAATAAATTCTCATAAATAATTAAATAAAATCTTGCAAGTTGTAACATGATGAGTCATCGCCAACACATCGCAATTCCTGGAAATAACAGATGTATGCGCCATTCTTCATTCCTATAATTAAATCGTCCATGGCTGATTGTGATGATGCAGCAGCAGAGGTGGTACATGCATTTGCTGATTCTTAATTCACAAGTACTCATGCTTCTACAGGCTGTTGTAAGAGTAATATTATTTTGCTTCCGGAAATCTCTGTAAGGTAATATTATTTTGCTTGGATCCATACTTCGAGGATTATTTTTTGACGCTCCATAAATCATATCAAAGTGGCTTCCATTTTTATCTGGATGTCTTCAAAAGTGCAATGATGAATTGAATTATAACATCTGAAAATGGTGAGTAAAAATAATATCACTAGTACCTGCCAAAAAGCAATCATTAACATGGAACCTGAACCTTTAGAAGTTGCACCACCAATTCCCATTCGAGACAGAACCATTCCAGTGGTGGACGGCCTCATTTCCTGTATTGTAATTCCTCCATTACCAGCAAATGCGTGTGACATCAAAAAATGCATTCAGATGATTCAGCAATCAGTTCAGTTTGGGGGGAATGCAACTGAAGATCCTAATGGCCGTATCAGCAACTTCCTGGAAGTATGCGGCACTTTCAATTACAACCGAGCAATTGGAGAAGCTATGAGACTGTGATTTTTTCAATATTCCTTGAAAGACAAAGCCAAAGCTTGGCTACATTCACTACCAGCAGGTTCCATCACATCTTGGAACACTCTAGCCACAAAATTCCTTGCAAAGTATTTTCCACCTGCAAGAACTGCAAAGTTGAGGAATGACATCACATCCTTCATGCAGCAAGATTCAGAATCCTCTGCGAAGCTTGGGAAAGATTCAAAGATTTACTCCGGAAATATCTTCACCATGAGATTCCAAAGTGGCTTCAAGTCCAAACTTTCTATAATGGACTTTCTGGAATAATGAGAACCACAATTGATGCTGCTGCTGGAGGAGATTTAATCGCAAAAGAAGAAGATCAAGCCTAGGACTTAATTGAAGAAATGGCAAACAACAACTCCTTATGGCCAACATAAAGGAGCTTGATTCAACGAATTGCTGGAATTCATGAAGTTGGAGCCAACTCAGCAGTGAATACTAAGTTGGATCAAATGTGCAAATACCTGGAAACACTCAGCGCACAAGTTGTAAACATTGCCAGAACCACAAGTTCACCATATGAAGGAGCACCAGAGCCAAACCAACATAAAGAAACAGTGAATTATGTCAACAATTTCAATAGACAGGGTAACAATCCATATTCCAACACCTACAACTCAGGGTGGAAGAATCATCCCAATTTCTCTTGGAGCAACAATTCAGGGCCAATGAACTATCCACCACCCGGATTCAAACAAAAACTAAACAAAGGCCAGGAGCATGAAAAAGAACCAGGAATTGCAGAAGTGCTAACTCAGTTAAAAAAATACGATGCTATGATTTAGAGCCAATCTGGTTCTATCAAAGCACTGGAGAATCAAATTGAACAACTGGCCAATGCTCAGAGTTACAGATCGCCAGCATATCTTCCTAGCAACACAGAACCAAATCCAAGGAACATTGGGAATAAGCAATGTCATGCCATCATGTTAAAAAGTGGTATTGAAATCAACAAAGATGTTGGAATCAAGGCAACTGGTGAGGAAGTTCCAAAAGAAACCAGCGAAACAGTTCCACAGATGGAGGAAAAAGAAGCAAAGGAAAAAGATCAAGAAAGAATCATTATACCTCCACCTTTTCCACAGCGTCTACAGAAGAATAAACTAGACAAGCAGTTTTCTCGATTCCTGGAGATCTTCAAAAGCTACATATCAACATTCCATTTGCAGAAGCGTTGGAACAAATGCCCACCTATGTCAAATTCATGAAAGACATTCTTTCACGAAAACGGAGATTGAGAGATTATGAGACAGTTGCATTGTCAGAAGAATGCAGCGCCATCATTCAAAGGAAGCTTCCCCCAAAGTTGAAAGATCCTGGCAGTTTCACTGTTCCTTGCACCATAGGAGAACATGACTTCGGTAAGGCTTTGTGCGATTTAGGTGCAATGGTTAACTTGATGCCTTTTTCTATTTACAGGAAACTATAGATTGGAGAAACAATGCCCACCTCAGTCTCTCTACAACTTGCTGATAGAACATTCATATTTCCGAGAGGTGTAGTTGAAGATGTGTTGGTCAAAGTTGACAAATTCATTTTCTAGCAGATTTTATTATCCTTGATATGGAGGAAGACGAAGACGTGCCGATCATCCTCGAGAGACCATTCTTGGCTACAGGTCGAACCATTATTGATGTACAAAAAGGAGAACTAACCATAAGGGTACATGACCAAGAAGTAACATTCAATATTTTTAAACCCATGAATTTCTCGAATGACGAGAATGAAGAATGTTTTAGACTTGATATGATACATAGTACCACCCAGAACTCCAATGCAATGCAAAGTTCTACTGACAAACTTAAAGCATGTCAATTGCCTGTGGAGCCGGAAGATAAAATGTACTGTGCACTGAAAAAGCCTATTCATGCACTACAAGCAACAAAAGAGAAACAGTTCCATCAGCTTAACGAATTGTAGGAATTTCACATTCAGCCTTTTGAGAATGCCAAACTTTACAAAGAAAAGGCCAAGAAGAGACATGATGAGAAGTTAGTGCGTATACAACTAGAACCAGGGCAGAAGGCACTGTTAAAAAAATCAAGGTTGAAACTCTTCCCATGGAAGCCAAAATCATGGTGGTCAGGTCCATTCCCAATCACCAAGGTTTTACCAGATAGAGCCATTGAATTACATGATCCCGACTCCAACAAAACATTCTAGGTTAAAAATAAGCGTGTCAAGCACTACTGAGGAGAATCAATTGAGCGAAAAAAAATGTCGCACTTTCAGATCCAGCCTAACAATCGGACAGTCATGTCTAGCTGACGACTTTAAACTTAGCGCTAGCAGGGAGGCAACCCATGCAACTCGTGTATATATTGTGATTTGGTGTGTTTTATTTTTTTGTGTTTCATTTGTGTAGGTAAATTCATTTCAGGATGGAAGAAGTTCTCGCAAATCTTCACAAGTAATTTCCTTCTCTCCCTCAAAACTCTCTGATGAAAGTCTACAAAGTTCACTTGGAACGGATGTGACTATTGATGATCAAAGGTATTCTTAATAACATTCGTTGGATTATTGAAGCACGGGTCTGATTGGCAGGTGAGTCTTCTGACTCTTTTATTTCACATCTGTCTGGTTTAGGAAGAAGCACCTATGCTAAAAAGAGAAGAGCTAAAAGAATGGGTGTTTGTTATAAATGTGCTCGTATGTCATGTAATACTCGTTGTCGTTCTTTGGGAATGGTGTCTGATAACCGCGAAGATAAGATTAATTTCATTAGGGATGGCTTGAGTAAGGAGTCTTTGGATGACATATCTAAAACTCTTGAGATGCATCCCAGTGGATATGTGTATCACAAAATTCACATGTTATATGCACAATTCCGTAACGAAAGACAACAATTAAGTCTCGGAAATCTGACTCAAAAAGACTCAGTTTACCAAATTTTTAAGAAAATTGGATGAGAAGCTTGTCACTGACGCATAGACGTCAATCAAGCCGTAAATTATTGTAAATATTATATCTCTTTGTCTTTTCCTAATAATTGTGATTTGTTTCGTTGTTTTCTTTTATTATCTCCGACATGATCCAAGCTATTTTTTGACCTTTCACGATTTACTATTTTACTACTAATCGTCATTTGGAAGATACTTGTGCTATTATTACTCACCCTTTTCAGGTTCTATAAATTCAACTCATTGTTGCACCTTTGAAGGCATCCATATAAAAATGGAAGCTACTTTAAGAAGACGAGTTGAAAACATCTGTGTGTTTTGCGGTACCAGTGTTGGTGTTAAACCAGAATACGTAACAGCGGCACATGAATTGGGTTGAGTCATTGCTGTAAGGAATATGCACTTAGTATATGGCGGTGGTAATCTTGGACTAATGGGGATCGTTTCAAATGCTGTACAGGATGGAGGCAGTCAAGTCTTGGGAATCATCCCAAAACCCTTGGCGGAGGCGAATCTTATTGGATCATCAAACGATGAGGAACTAATCGTGCCAGGTATGTCTGAACAACTGGTAGAGATGATTAACTGTGCTGGTGCTTTTATTGCTTTGCCAGGAGGCTTGGGCACGATTGAGGAAATTTTTACAGTACTATCTTGTGCAAACTTGAACATACACCAGAAACCGCTTGGACTGTACAATGTTAATGGATTTTATGATTTTCTTTGTGTGTTTCTTGATGATGCCCAGAGAAATGGATTCGTGTCAAATCTTGTAAAAGAACTTCTCTTTACTGCCAGAACTGCCCCAGATTTAATTGACCAAATCTTAGCCTTTGAACCTCAAATTGACCTCATTCTTTCCAAGATAAACTGGTCCGATAATGATCTTGGTAAGAGGCGTCAGATAAATCTGGATCTTAACCTTTAACTTTTCATTTAGATGTAGAATTTCAGCTAACCAGGTACGGTTTTCTAAACTCTTCTTCTACTGTTTAAGACATTGGGGACAATGTCTCATTTGGGTTTGGGGGAGGAGAATAGCTAAATTGTATCTTGTTCTTATTGTTTTATTTTTAGTCAAAATTTTTCAAAAAAGCCAAAAAAATTGAAAAATTTTACAAAAACCAAAAAAATATTTTGTATTTTTGTTTTTTTATTTGATTAAGGTGAAATTGGTGTGAGATAGCTGTGTAAGGAATTTCCAATCCTACGACGTATCTCAACCTATTTCGGAACAAGTTAATTTTTGTTTATTTCCTTTTAAATTATTTAATTTGTGAATTCTCCATAATACTGACTAAAATGAATCTTCATATGCTCAGTTGACATGTATTATCAGCATACATGGTAACATACAAACATGAGCTGTAATTGAAAAGTTTGTAATATCCAGTGCTCTATTTTAATTGGAGGAACCATATATAAAAAGCGATGGAGTATTAAAAAAATTAAAAAAAAAAAACATCTAAGATCCGAGTTATTAAGTCTGTAAGGGTGTTTTAACACATAGTGCCCTAAAACTAACTGGTTTGGGAGTCATTGACCCAAAGCTCGCTACATGGATCAAAGATGTTGCAATATATATATATATATATATATATATATGAAGTCTGAGTAATTAAGTCTGTAAGGGTGTTTTAACATCTAGTGCGCTAAAACCAATTGATTTGGGAGTCACTGGCCCAAAGCTTACTACATAGATGGAAGATATTGTATATAAATAAAAAAATCAAAAATTAAAAAAAAAATCAAAAAAATCAAAAAAAAAAATTATTCCATTGCTTAAAAAAGGTGTGAATTCTGATAAAACTTTAGGACAAAAATATTACTCTCTTCTCAACTACACTCGTGACTATTGTGGGCAAAATGAGTTGATTAATATTTTGTTGACTTTGTATATGGATAATGGTAAAAATAATCGGAGAATTTACTTATTCGGTAATTTAAAAATAAATAAAACAATTATTGACTTGGATTAGAAGTTTCATCTGTTTAGTCACTAACTTCTTTATTCTATTTTCTCTTGTCTTTTTGCTTTTGTGTGCATTAGTTTTATTATATTTTTACTTTTATAAAATGTTTGTGGGTGTCGTTGATGTAAGCCCTCACGAGACTTCAAATCGTCCACTAGGGACACCTAGGGATTTAAAGGTTTGTTGCATATGATAAATGCAATTGTGATCCCTATGAAAGTGGCTTAGTTTAATTTTAATTTTTTATTGTATTTTATTTTGTTGTTTTGCTCGAGGACTAGCAAAATGTTAGGTTTGTGGGTGTGATGAGCGGAAAATATATCAATATTTACCGCCCCTTTTACTTAATATTTTGTTTAGTTTCTCGGGTTTGATGAACGTTTTGATGTGTTTTAGTTTATTTTGCAGATAAAATAATATTGGGACTCAATGAAATCATTTAGGATGAAATGTGGGTCAAATAAGGGCAAAAATTGAACTTGACATATTAATTTTGGAGATTGGAAACTTGAAAAAAATAATTTCGAATTCTGAAGATTTCATGACCGAAATTGATGAAACATCCAGAGATATGTTATGCGTAATTATTAAAGTCATTTTCAAAGCAAATAAATAAATAAATAATTAATTAATTAAAATAGTCAAACTCCCACCAAACATGATAGCAATTAATAATGGATTTGGTGGAGCAATTAGTGGATCAATTAATAATGGATTTGGTGGATGATTTGATGGAGGTAAAATTTTGCCTATAAATACCAAGCCATTTCATTTGTAAATTCATACCTTATTCTATGTAATTCCTTAAGAATACTAAGAAGATTGTATCTTGCTTGTTTATTTACAGCTTTCAGTATTTAATTTCAGCTTTCGCACTTTCTTTTCTTTACTTTTCAATCTTTACTTTCTACAATTTACTTTTACGCACAGTACTTTTCTTTCTTTAATTTCAGTTTTTACTCTTCAGTAATGAGGAGGTAACTCCCCCTTGCTGGGGTAAGAGGTAAAGCTTTTATTACTAATATTTAGATTAATCTCCCTTAAATATAATATATAAACTAGTTAAAACCTGACTTAATAAGGATACCGTCTGATTGGTCGGTTGGAAATTATTGAAATTAGTTTTAACCTGACTAAACATGATACCGCCTGATTGGTCGGTTAGTAATTTATTATTAATTTGACTTAATGAGGATACCGCCTATATGGCTGGTTGGTAATTATCATGCAAAGTTAATATATTATATTAAGGAGATATCTAAAATAGAAGTAATAAAAGTGGATCCTCTAACCCCAACATTTTCTTTTATTGTACTTTTACTTTCTTTACTTTTCAGCAATTTATTTTTCAGCAATTTACTTTTCAGCAATTTACTTTTCAATAATTTACTTTTCAGCAATTTACTTTTCAGTAATTTACTTTTCAGCAATTTACTTTTCAGCAATTTACTTTTCAGTAATTTACTTTTCAGTAATTTAATTTCCAGCAATTTACTTTATGTCTTTTATTTTGATTTAAGTTATTACCAGCCCTAGTTATGTGTCATAACGAAGTTAGTTATCTGGGATTGTGATGAAGTCCAATATCACCGGTTTATAAGGGGTTAAATTATGGTTTGGGTAATATAAAGGTTTATTTATTGAGCCTTAGTCTTAATGCTTTTTATTAACTGGCCAAAATATATAATTGAACTGGTAAACATAAAATGAATTTGGAAAAGAGATTTTAGGTTAAAGACCTTAGACTCAATAGCCCACGATCTTCCTTGAGGATAGATAACCCTTTAATAGATTTCCTTACATGATAGGAATATACCTGTCGGGCGGGGGTAGCCATAATTGGAACTTAATCTTAATGAATTCAGATAACTTGGTTAACATAGGAATATGATTAATTGGGTTATACTGGGTATTTGTATTTGACCATCGGAATAGACTTTTACATAATTTCGTGTTCCAGGTTAATAAACCAATATATCACACAAACGCAAAATAACCACTTCATCTTTTAAAAACATATTGGAAGGATTCACAACCCTGGATAGTTTTATAAATTTGAATTTTTTTCAATCTACTTTCAAGAAATTTTATTTACTTGTTTTAAGTTTTAAAGTCACCACCCAATCAAACAATCAATCCATTAGATACTTGTAAACATTTAACTTCATAAATTGATAACAAAAGGTTTTAAGTCCTCGTGGAATCGATACTTTTTATACTACTTGAACGATACGTGCGCTTGCGTTATACACGTGTGATTACACCGGTCATTAGCACATGCCGGCGCACGTTAGGCATCGTGACGCGCTTTTATTGCCATTTTTCACTGTTTTGGCCCCAAATCACCTCCAGAATGTCCAAAAACTTTATTTATCTACAAAATAACACAAAACACATCAAAATATTCACAAAACTCAAGAATCTATACAAAATATTAGGTCAATGAGTGGGAAATAGTGATATATTTACCACTCATCAACATGCCCAACTCATTAACATAAATGTAAAACTTAATTTTTTATATTTACTTTCTTGTCTTAACTTACTCTTTTGTTCAATTTACAGACATCTTATACTTTGACTTTATTTAACTTGACTCTGACTGTATAATGCAAACTATACTTGACTGGATGGACCCAAGACACCCTAGTGACTGCAAATCAGTATACAGCTCCACAAAGCACATCCTTAGGACGGTCTATCCCATGCCGATAACATCTCCGAATCGGGGATATTACAGAGGTTTTTCAAGTCGAGTAATATATAAGGTCCTTAGACTTTATAGGCCACCGTGATTCTATGGGTAATCCTGAACATCTTGATGCCATGCATGTTAGAAACTTTTATGGTCTGACCTGTTGATGTTTATGTTAGGATTGGTGCTCTAAGAGCGAATCTGGATCATATTTATCTCTGAGTCATGAATACGAGCAATACATTTTCCATAATATTACTAATTTAAATGGTAGCACCTCTTGTCTTTTATATACGTATTCGATCTAATTTCGATAAGATTGATTCGATTGAAACTAAATCTGGTTTAGTGATATATATATATATATATATTAGACAAAGACCCCAAGATTTACAACGTAGTGACCAGTTACAACATAGCTTGTAATTGACATTGGGAAGTGTCATTATAAGTTGTATACCCTTAAATTAAGTTCCTGGTCAAGATTTATTGACACGGATCGGTTAGTAAAATCTGTTGAGACCAGTACATGTCATATATCAGACTTGGTCCGATAGTTTATCCCAATGAACCATGAGTCTTGGGAGACTCGTATAGACGTGTAGGTGTTTATTTGATAAACACTGAACGACTCACCGAAGATTTCGTAATAGATGGTACACAAACGTCAATATGAATCTTCTCGGGTTGAGTAGCATAGTGATTCTTGACTTGAGATACCATTGTGGATATATGAGTTATCCTCCACACTTAGATGGCAGTCACGTCACCGATCTATTTAGATCAGACCTTCGCTTGTTCGTTGGGTGTGAACTCATGCTCATGATATCCTATGAGTATCAAGAAAGGATCCGTCAGTTCTGTGTACAGGGCATAAATAGTCCATATGTGACTAGCAATCTGTTAAATATATTGCCATAGTATACTTCGGAAGTGAGTTCCGAATGTTATTTAGAGATTACTAATAGATACGTCGACAGGATTATTCCTATAGAGATTTGAAGATTATATCTATAACTCTAGGATAATCCGGATACCTATGACGGATGGATTATACGTATGCAATGACCTCGACCTGTATGATTCAGTGAGTTTATCTGTGGTCGTCATAATTTACGGGTGGGTGAATTATGGAAACGAAATTAGATTTCGTGTTGGATATGACTGAATCTAGGAGTCTCACTAATGAAATATACTCGTAGAGCACTATGGCAACAGTTATGAATAATACTGATTATTTATAACTCGTTTAACTGTTAAATGAAAAATACATGCAATCGGGACCTAATGGTCATTCCGAATTAATGTGCATTTGTATTTAATATTTGATATTATTTAATACACATTAATTAAATATCAAATTGTGATATTTGACATATATCATTTATATATATATATATATGTATTTCAATATTTAAAGTAAATATAAAACATATATTAGGATATTTGTATTTAATTATTTAATTATTTAAATGTTAAATAATTAATTTAATTAAATAACAAAATATCTTTTAAATGATTTTAGCTTTTTTTAAGCCTGGAAATGGCATTATGCTATTTGAACACATTTTGTTTTCTTTATTAAAGATAAAGTGTTAACTTTAATTTTGCAAAATGTGTGCCACTCAAAATTGAACAAAAATAAAGTAATTGTTATTTTATTTTTCAAGTAAAAATTCGGCTATGATGAAAATGATATAAAAAAAATTGTTTTGTTTCATTTTTCATACTTAGTCAAGTTTTCAAAAGAATTACAAAGGGAGTTTAGAACAAAGGTGAAAGAAAGTAAGAAAACAAAGCCTAAAACTTGGATATTTTGTAAGTTTTTCATAGTTTCTTCTACTTAGAAAATGTTTCTATTATTCTTAACTTCAAATTGTGTTGTTAAGATGATGTCTCTACTCTTTTAGTCTGTAATTAAATTTGTTGGAAGCTTGTTTGAAGGTGTTAAGCATGTATGATTAATTTGGTATATTAGCTTATAGAGCCTATTGTAGACTCGAATGAGCTTTCTGGAAATTTATATTTTTTAATTTTGATATTAATCAGATTGTCTGATTTTATCAAAGCATAAAGAAGACATATGGGATAGAAGGGTTAGTGGGAGCGTACAAATTTCTTTCTAGTGTTTACATCATAATGACATTGTCATTTTTAATGTAATGATGATATGTTTATAAGGTAAAAAGGTTTATCTCAGTCTTATTTTCTCCCTGAAAGCAGTGACAGTGGTCTCTATTATATTTGATATAAAATTTTATATAAGATATAAAACTAAAAGACTTGTGAGATTCTCCTATTAATCGTACATAAGATATGATCTAATAAAGGACGCAACAAGACTATCTGTATGACAGTTAGTATAATTGTTTGACAGTTAATAAGTGTCTTATGTATAGTATTCATCTTTCGTAAAATGATGATTCTTTTTCGAAAGAGATATTGATTAGAATGTCTAATCAATCTTATGCATCATATGATGATGGCATAATGAATACTATATTAAGTGCGATTAGAGATATCGATTTAATCGTAATTGTTACGAGTTATTTTGGTATCTTCTAGACCATAAGATGTGCCTTGAAACATGTTCTTTATTATCTTTGAGATATTAAGAATGAGTTTTTAATTAATGGAGAATAAAGTTCGCAACCATTAGGGTCAGATTAGTTTTGAGTCTAATTATGATGTTAGACAATATACGTCATAAAGAGTCAGAAAAGATGCAGTGGGAGTGTCACAGATGATTCCACTATGAGAGTGGAGTTAGTTGCAACTTATGAAGTATCGACTTATGAAGTTGCATAGTGACCTTGTAGATTAGATGTTTGGTATTGGTGTTGTGTTTGCGGTTGTCTACATAGTATTTTGGATTTGATCCATAAATACTTAGACAACTTAGTAGCTGAAGCACAATGTTGATATGGCATCTGAATCATATTGATGTAGAACTTAGTTTCTACAAAAATATGAATGATGTTTGCTAAGGAAAATGATTGTGTTTGTTGGACAAACTCAATATGACATAGCGGACTTACTTGTTGTTACCTACTCTTAAGCGTTGGGTGAGTTCTTGAGGGCCATGAGTATGTGATACACATTGGGATGTGTATATGATACTGTGGAATGGCACTAGAGCAAGTGGGAGAAATTTTTAGGGTTGGTGCTCTCAGCGCCAATCTGGATCGTATTTATGTCGGATTCATGAATACGAGCAATATCTTTTTCCATAATTTAAATAGTAGCATCTCTTTTATATACGTATTCAATCTAATTTCGATTAGATTGAAACTAAATCTGGTTTAGTGATATGTATATATATTAGACAAAGACCTCATGATTTACAACGTAGTGCGTTGTTACAACATAGCTTGTAATTGACATTAGGAAGTGTCACTATAAGTTGTATATCCTTGAATTAAGTTCCTGGTCAAGATTTACTGACATGGGTCGGTTAGTAAAATCCGCTGGGATCGGTACATGTCATATATCAAACTTGGTCCGATGGTTTATCCCAATGAACCATGAGTCTTGGGAGACTCGTATAGATGTGTGGGTGTTTATTTGATAAACACTAAACGACTCACCGAAGATTTCCTAATAGATGGTACACCAACGTCAATGGGAATCTTCTCGGGTTGAGTAGCATAGTGATTCTTTTACTTGAGATACCACTGTGGATATATGAGTTATCCTCCACACTTTGATGGCAGTCACATCACCGATCTATTTAGATCAGACCTCTGCATGTTCGTTGGGTGTGGACTCATGCTCATGATATCCTGTGAGTATCAAGAAATGATCTGTCAGTTCTGTGTATAGAGCATATGTAGTCTATATGTGATTAGCAATCTGTTAAATCTTTGGCCATAATATACTTCGGAAGTGAGTTCCAAATGTTATTTAGAGAAAACTAAAAGATACGTCCACGTGATTATTCCTATAGAGATTTGACGTTTATATCTATATCTCTGGGATAATCCGGATACCTGTGACTGAGGGATTATACGTATGCAATGACCTCGACCTGTATGATTCAGCGAGGTTATCCGTGGTCGTCATAATTTACTGGTGGGTGAATTATGAACATGAAATTGGATTTCGTGACGGATATACCTGAATCTAGAGAGTCTCACTAATGAAATATACTCGTAGAGCACTAGGGCAACTGCTATGAATAATACTGATTATTTATAACTCGTTTAACGGTTAAACGAAAAATACATGCAATCGGGACCTAACGGTCATTTCCGAATTAATGTGTATTTGTATTTAATATTTGATATTATTTAATACACATTAATTAAATATCAAATTGTGATATTTGACATATATCATTTTTATATATATGTATTTCAATATTTAAAGTAAATATAATATATATATATATATATATATATATATATATTAGGATATTTGTATTTAATTATTTAAATGTTAAATAATTAAGTTAATTAAATAACAAAATATCTTTTAAATGATTTTAGCTTTTTTTAAGCTTGGAAATGGTATGATGCCATTGGAACACATTTTTTTTACTTTTTTAAAGATAAAGTGTTAACTTTAATTCTACAAAATGTGTGCCAATCAAAATTGAACAAAAATAAAGTAATTGTTATTTTATTTTTCAAGCAAAAATTCGGCTATGATGAAAATGATATAAAAACAAATTATTTTGTTTCATTTTTCATACTTAGTCAAGTTTTCAAAAGAATTACAAAGGGAGTTGAGAGCAAAGGTGAAAGAAAGTAAGAAAACAAAGCCTAAAATTTGGATTTTTTTGTAAGTTTTTCACATTTTCTTCAATTTAGAAAATATTTTTATTATTCTTAACTTCAAATTGTGTTATTAAAATGATGTCTCTACTCTTTTAGTTTGTAATTAAATTTGTTAGAAGCTTGTTTGAAGGTGTTAAGCATGTATGATTAATTTATAAGCTTATTAGTGTAATTAAGCTTAATAATATAAATTAGAGACTAAAGTTGTCATTCTAGAGTTGATTAGCCAATCACAATTAACCTAGAATTGTTCTTGATTATTTCATGATGGTGAGACTTGATTGGTGTGGTAATTGGATAATTAAAGTATTGAATTTTTTCAATTTAAATGTAAATTGTGAAATTAGAGTAATTTATGAAATTAGGGTTCTTAACCCATTCCCATTTTGGTGCTTTTCATATATATGATTTATTTTGATGTATATTTGATGTATATTAAATTTGGGAATATTTAGATTTGATCTTGATGTGTTTTGAACAAATTTGGCCAAATTGCAATTAATGGAAAAATCTGGACAATTTCGGCAATTTGAAAAATTTCTGGTTTGTTGCAATTTGTAATTTCATGTATTTGACATGTACAAATTATTTTAGGATTGATTTGGAATCAATTAAATATGTAATTGATATTTTAATGACCAAAATAATTAATTTGTAAAACTTTGGGGTCTCACGACAAATTGAGTAATTAGAATAAACTGGTTTATTTTAATTGCCTAAGAAAAATATCTATCAGAAATTATTTCGGAGTGAAAATACATGAAAACGATGAAAAATGGCGTTACCGGGTAACGGCTGCCCAAAAAGTGAACTGGGCACTGTTCGGGCAGCCCACGAACTGTCCAAATGTTTTTGGGGCTGACCTGGGCAATCCCCATGAGAATTAGTCGGTCGGTTCGGCCAGAAACGCGTTTTATGCTATTTTGCGGAAAAAATATTTTCGTAAAAGTTTCGCGATGTTTCTATATTATTTATGTCGTTATATGATATCGAATAAATAAGTTTAGGTGAAATATGAATGAATTATTAATATTTGATATTGAATAATTTATTCATAAGTTTAAATTTTTAAACTACGATTTCGCCCGAAAATCGCTTCTTCCGCTGCGCCTCCATGATTTGACCCCAATAAAATGGTATCAGAGCGAGTCTGATCCTGGACACCCGATATGATTAGCCCTTTAAAATTCAATGTTTAATTTAATCATTATTTAATACATGTATGTGTTTATTTAATTTGATTAAATAAAGTAAAAACATCTTTTGTTAGAAAATCCATGTTTAAATAAGGTTTTAAGAAAGTGACTAGTATTAGGAATACTTGTTTCTTCGTCTGCCTTGTCAATACGGATGTAAATATTTTCATGATGCTATGGCTGTAACGTGCCAAAGCTGTACAATTATAGTTGAAGGTAGTTCATTTGCGCCAGTAGAACTTATATGATAAGAGAAAAATTCAAGTAAAAATGGAAATCCTGAACGTGCCAAAGCTATCAGGACTACATCGGTAGCTTGAGTTTGTCATTGACAAGTATAACCTTGATATGCCTCATTGTGAACGTGCCAAAGCTGTCATAACGAGAAACGATCTGGACCGAACCTAGGAGTCACAGTGAGTGTGATTGACAATGAGTTGTCTACCTAATGAATATATGTAGGCGAGAACGTGCGCCAAAGATGTGAGTCAAAATATATTCATAGGGTCCACTTCCCATTATAGAATTCTCGTTTCCATTGGGGATTACGGTATTACGTAAAGTAGTGTGAGGTACTACTAGGTTAAAAATCCTTAACTTATGCGGTGTGTAATATTATGTAAATTGTTGCTCATATTATTCCTTATTATATTAGTTTGATAGAATTAAACATTTATCCACTGCATGCATATTATATATGTTTTCTGAATTAAATTATGATTGTAGATTTCTAGAATAGGTTCTAGATTAGAATAGATAATGATATAATCCTTCTAGACAGAATAGTTTCTTATGCAGTAAAGATTGACATGGATTGGTTTATGTCTCAAAATTCTTCACTGGCATTAAGAAAACCCAATTAGGTATTTGTTTATCTAATAATGACATTTCTTTGCTTTAGTGACATTCAAAGGTCACGTGTCAGACACTATTTATTTTCCGATTATTTGCAAATGTTGTAAATAATTTGAAAGTAAATAATAAAGCTAAAGAAAGAAGATGCATATAGTTGTGTATAGAAAATATTTATTTTCATAATACGACAACTGTAGATATTGGATATCAGATCTTCCGTCTAGTTATTTAAAATATTGTTGAATGATTGTTTCGATATTTGATATCAGAACTTGCGACTATTTGATAGTTACTTGTTCTTTATAAACAATTGTTACATTTTTTTAATACGATTAGTAGTGTCATTAACAAATAGATAAACATCAAGAAGAATATTCGGTTAAGTAAATAACTTGGAACATTATTTTATGAGATTTTATCACTTAAGTATTGGATGTTTATGCCATATGATAAATGATGGTCTGATACCAGATCACACCACATATCCTTATCCATTTAATGAATATTGTATTCGGAAAGGTGATTAAATCTCATTTAACCAATGATTGTCATTGGATCACAAAATTTATTAAACTGATACATTGGATGTATGTACTTTAATGAATTGTAAATTGCTTAAGGTAATTTTCTTTACTTCGTAAATTAGTCGATGAACTGTCGTGACTTAGTTACGTGTTTCTGATGAAACACTGATAGAATATTTTGACCGGTTCAAAGATAGTCGATCTAAATTTTTGAAAATTGTATCTTTAAAATTCATCGTGAGTCTTTGAATTATTCAAAGATGTTTGATACGATCAAACATATGAATTTATGGCAATTTGTTCTAAGGTTATTCGAAGAATATAATTCCCACGATTCCATATTGATGGAATTGGTTAGTGGAAGAAATCGAAACTTATACGATTTGATTCGTTTGATATTGAGAGTTACCGAATTAGTTTCAATACTCTTGGGGATATGCTCCAGTAACACTAATTCATCATTTTAATTAATGTTCCATTAGTTTCTACAGTTACGTATATGATGTGTATAAGTAGAAAATTTGAATCTTGAAATCTTTGAGATTTGAATCTATCTTTTGTATAATTGATATTACTTGTGCCTCGGAGGTACAAGTAGAAGTTTATCATTTATTTTATTTAATAGAATATTGTATTCTATTTGATAGAATATCATTTCTACGATCTCGAGTAATAAAATTATTTATTACTTAGTTTGTAACATTGGATGTTGACTATTGTAGAAAAGACTTGACTTATTGAAGTCAAATATGGTGATAAAATTTAAATGGAACTATATAATTAATAAGATGAAAATACTCTTTAATTACTTCCATATAAGTTCAATAGGATAACAAAATCATTTGCAAAGTATTTGATACTTAATGGTTCTGTTGTTTTCTTATTGAAGAAAATTATCTTATAACTTATAGTGGGAGCGATATTTGATATCGAATCCGGAAATTAGCATTATACCATAGATCTTAGATTGTTCATAGTTTACCACGATCAAGTTTGGAACTTGATTGAGCTTTAATTATGTAACGTTCATAAAATGTGCAAATGGTTTGCGCAGCAAAAACACAGTGAGCTTATTAAAGGTTTGACATTAATAATATGACAGTGAGAAAAGTTATATTCAGTAATCTATTATAGATTCTGAGGAAACTTGTCTCTAGTCACACTGATTGAATAATTTAAGATCTGTTGGTTAATGATAATATTAAATTGTGTATTTTAGCTAAAGAATACAAAGTGGATTTTTTGAATGACTTATTCAGATAAGAGATTAGTTGTGATTTCTTTGATTGAAGAGTACATTCTGGAATAGCCCTAGAGTTTGTATTCTGCTAAGATTACAATTTGGTATATTAGCTTATAGAGCCTATTGTAGACTCGGATGAGCTTTCTGGAAATTTATGTTTTTTAATTTTGATATTAATCAGATTGTCTGATTTTATCAAAGCATAAAAAAGACATATGGGATAGAAGGGTTAGTGGGAGTGTGCAAATTTCTTTCTAATGTTTACATCATAATGACATTGTCATTATTAATGTAATGATGATATGTTTATAAGCTAAAAAGGTTTACCTTAGTCTTATTTTCTCCGTGGAAGCAGTGAGAGTGGTCTCTATTATATTTGATATAAAATTTTATAGAAGATATAAAACTAAGAGACTTGTGAGATTCTCATATTAATCGTACATAAGATATGATCTAATAAATGATGCAACAAGACTATCTGTATGATAGTTAGTATAACTGTTTAGCAGTTAGTGTATGTCTTCTGTATAGTATTCATCTTTCGTAAAAAGGATGATTCTTTTTCGAAAGAGATATTGATTAGAATGTCTAATCAATCTTATGCATCATAGGATGATGGCATAATAAATATTATATTAAGTGCGATTAGAGATATCAATTTAATCGTAATTGTTACGAGTTATTTTGGTATCCTCTAGACCATAAGATGTGTCTTGAAACATGTTCTTTATTATCTTTGAGATATTAAGAACGAGTTTCTAATTAATGGAGAATAAAGTTCGCAACCATTAGGGTCAGATTAGTTTTGAGTCTAATTATGATGTTAGACAATCTACGTCATAAAGAGTCAGAAAAGATGCAATGGGAGTGTCACAGATGATTCCATTATGAGAGTGGAGTTAGTTGCAACTTATGAAGTATCGACTTATGAAGTTGCATAGTGACCTTGTAGATTAGAAGTTTGGTATTGGTGTTGTGTTTGTGGTTGTCTACATAGTATTTTGGATTTGATCCATAAATACTTAGACAACTTAGTAGCTGAAGCACAATGTTGATATGGCATCTGAATCATATTGATGTAGAACTTATTTTCTACAAAAATATGAATAATGTTTGCTAAGGAAAATGATTGTGTTTGTTGGACAAACTCAATATGACATAGCGGACTTACTTGTTGTTACCTACCTCTTAAGCGCTAGGTGAGTTCTTGAGGGCCATGAGTATGTGATACACATTGGGATGTGTATATGACACCGTGGAATGGCACTAGAGCAAGTGGGAGAAATTTTTAGGGTTGGTGCTCTCAGCGCCAATCTGGATCGTATTTATGTCGGATTCATGAATACGAGCAATATCTTTTTCCATAATATTACTAATTTAAATAGTAGCATCTCTTTTATATACGTATCCGATCTAATTCTATTAGATTGAAACTAAATATGATTTAGTGATATGTATATATATTAGACAAAGACCCCAGGATTTACAACGTAGTGCGCAGTTACAACATAGCTTGTAATTGACATTAGGAATTGTCACTATAAGTTGTATATCCTTGAATTAAGTTCCTGGTCAAGATTTACTGACAATGGTCGGTTAGTAAAATCTGCTGGGATCGGTACATGTCATATATCAAACTTGGTCCGATGGTTTAACCCAATGAACCATGAGTCTTGGGAGACTCATATAAATGTGTAGGTGTTTATTTGATAAACACTAAACGAATCACGAAGATTTCCTAATAGATGGTACACCAACGTCATTAGGGTTGAGTAGCATAGTGATTCTTTGACTTGAGATACCATTGTGGATATATGAGTTATCCTCCACACTTTGATGGCAGTCACATCACTGATCTATTTAGATCAGACCTCATCATGTTCGTTGGGTGTGGACTCATTCTCATGATATCCAGTGAGTATCAAGAAAGGATCTGTCAGTTCTGTGTACAGAGCATAGGTAGTCTATATATGATTAGCAATCTGTTAAATCTTTGGCCATAGTATACTTTGGAAGTGAGTTCCGAATGTTATTTAGAGATTACTAATAGATACGTCAACGTGATTATTCCTATTGAGATTTGACGTTTATATCTATATCTTTGGGATAATTCGGACACCTCTGACTGAGGGATTATACGTATGCAATGACCTCGACCTGTATGATTCAGCGAGGTTATCCGTGGTCGTCATAATTTACTGGTGGGTGAATTATGAACATGAAATTCGATTTCGTGACGGATATACCTGAATCTAGAGAGTCTCACTAATGAAATATACTCGTAGAGCATAGAGCACTAGGGCAACTGCTATGAATAATACTGATTATTTATAACTCGTTTAACGGTTAAACGAAAAATACATGCAATCGGGACCTAACGGTCATTTCCGAATTAATGTGTATTTGTATTTAATACTTGATATTATTTAATACACATTAATTAAATATCAAATTGTGATATTTGACATATATCATTTTTATATATATGTATTTCAATATTTAAAGTAAATATAATATATATATATATATTATATATATATATATTAGGATATTTGTATTTAATTATTTAATTATTTAAATGTTAAATAATTAAGTTAATTAAATAACAAAATATCTTTTAAATGATTTTAGCTTTTTTTTAAGCTTGGAAATGGCATGATGCCATTTGAACACATTTTTTTTGCTTTTTTAAAGATAAAGTGTTAACTTTAATTCTGCAAAATGTGTGCCAATCAAAATTGAACAAAAATAAAGTAATTGTTTTTTTATTTTTCAAGCGAAAATTCGGCTATGATGAAAATGATATTAAAAAAAATCATTTTGTTTCATTTTTCATACTTAGTCAAGTTTTCAAAAGAATTACAAAGGGAGTTGAGAGCAAAGGTGAAAGAAAGTAAGACAACAAAGCCTAAAACTTGGAATTTTTTTGTAAGTTTTTCACACTTTCTTATACTTAGAAAATATTTCTATTGTTCTTAACTTCAAATTGTGTTGTTACGATGATGTCTCTACTCTTTTAGTTTGTAATTAAATTTGTTGGAAGCTTGTTTGAAGGTGTTAAGCATGTATGATTAATTTATAAGCTTATTAGTGTAATTAAGCTTAATAATATAATTAGAGACTAAAGTTGCCAGTCTAGAGTTGATTAGCCATTCATAATTAACCTAAAATTGTTCTTGATTAATTTCATGATGGTGAGACTTGATTGGTGTGGTAATTGGATGATTAAAGTATTGAATTTTTCCAATTTAATGTAAATTGTGAAATTGGAGTAATTTATGAAATTATGGTTCTTAACCCATTCCAATTTTGTGGCTTTTCATATATATGATTTAATATGATGTATATGTTGGGACTTTATTTGCACACCCAACAATCCTCCCCTCGAACAAAGGATCACGGAGCCTCCCCTCAAACGATCATCCATCCGTCCACTCTAGCCCATGCCAACTCATCTTCACCGTGTTGAGATTAGGACACGTCCATGAAAACCGGAGCATACCGCATATCTAACCGAGCACATTCACAGATCATGATCGAGGCTCACCACCCTTTTTGTTCGGTATTCCGAGGATTCATCCACATGGCTAACTCTGGGGCATGACTCTGATACCACTTGTAAGGAACCTAGGACACCACTTATCTCCACATTGGTATGATATTGTCCACTTTGGGCCTAAGCCCTCATGGATTTGCTCTTGGGCTATACCCAAAAGGCCTCATACCAATGAAGATACATGTCCATCCTACTGAAAGTCCCTACAAGCAATAGCGATAAATCAATCTCTATAACCAAGAGGGGGTGAATTGGGTTATCGCTATAAATGCGAAATTAATAAATCTTTACCGATTTTTAGCTCTAATTACCAAGTGGGCACTTATGTTGATATTTATCTATTTCAATTAATAACCTATATGCAAGTTTTCTATTCAATGAATGTAAACATAAATAAACTTGCAAATAATAAAAAGTATAGGGAAAGAGAAATACGACACCGCGATTTATAGTGGTTCGGCCAAACATGCCTACGTCCACTCCCCCAAGCCTCGCTTGAAGATTTCCACTAGAATCGAGTTAACTTGGTTCACTCACAACAAAGGGTTTTCCGCCAAGGTGCACTCAGAACCTTTTACATTTTTATGTTTTGTTCGTAGGTGCACTCACAATCTTTACAACTACCCAACGGATGTGATTTCACAACCACAAGTGTTTTTGTTTAAGAAGGTTTGAAACACACTTGGTCACTCACAAATATTATAAAGATTGTGTGAGTTGCAAACCCAAGTGTTCTAAGCTCACTAAATGATATGAAGGTGAGTGTGTGAGCTTGAGAGTGTTTGGGATTAAAAAAGGTTTAAGACACTCTTATTTTTTCCTTAGAGAATGTATGAAGATGTGTTATGATGTCTCTAACCCAGGCAAATGAGTTGGGGTTCATTTATATAGAAAATGAAAAGCAGTCCCAACTTTCTTTACTGAGACTGGTATGGTAAGCGGTATGGGACCGGTATGGCGGTCTCTAACGGATATATTATTGTTGGGAGAAACTAGCCGTTAGACCGGTATGTTAACTGGTACCCCAATATCATGCTAAGAATAGCTAGGATTTCCAGAAGAAGATGTCATTCGTTTGATGAGAAATAAAAAGGAATATCGAAAATTCGAGTGGCTGAAGCTGAAGCAGCTACTTTCGAAGTAACAGAAAGAAAAGCAACGACTGGAGTGGGAGAGTCAGAGTCGAAAAGAGGATTTCTCACTTCTTTCTCTCATTCAAAACCGTGTATGAGACTTTCATCTCGCACGGCTCCTAAGTGATAAAAGTAAAGAAGAACTCATATTCTTTCTTTTTTTATTACCTTCCTCGCGTATGTATAAGATCGAATCCATTCGATTTCTAAAAAGGATTACTAATCTTTAACTTTTCGAGGAATCCTTCATCAGTGGTTGTGAATGACTGAATTTTCTCAATCTTCTCGACCTTGGTTCCGTAGGAGCAAGTTAGAAAGATTGAGAAATAGAACCATCTGATTTGATTCGTTCTCAATAGCCATGAGATGATCATCTTAGGGTGATCCTTTTGTCGACGGATGCTTCTATTACACTCGTAGTCTCTGAAGGATGAGAACCAACTCTGTAGCATCTACATCGAGAATTCAATTATTGTATACGTCATTAGTCCGATCCTTTGTAGGAACTACCCGTAATAACGAACTTACAAAATAGATCTGTTTATCATAAATAGATTCGTTGTTCCTGAGCCTGCTTGACCTTCATTGTTATTTGAACAAGTAAAAGTTATGTCTTGGCCCGAGTAGGGATAACATTTCTCTTCTGCATGTCCATGGAGTTTTGAAAAATCCAAACATCTCATAGATAGATATAGAGGTAGGAATTTATCGAACGAACCACACTTCTTCGTATACGTCAGGAGTCCATTGATGAGAAGGGGCTAGGGAAAGCTTGAACCCAATTTCCAGTGAGTGTGCAGTGTGAAGTCTTGACCGGTTTGTTCACCGGTATGTAGACCAGTTTAGGTCATGCCGGTTCCAGAAGTGGAACTAGCCGTTGGGCTTACCGGTATGGGACCGGTATGGAGACCGATTTGGTTTGTGCTGGTTCCAGTAGCCATGCATTCCTTAGGTTCACCGGTTTGGTGACCGGTATGGGACCGGTATGTCGGTCTCAGTACCAAAAATGCAGATATGAAGGTTTTAATGCATTTTGTACATGAACCTAATGTATCTAAGTGAATGTGTATAATCCCTATGAGCTTAGACACTTGAATATTACAATTCACATTACAAATTAAATCATAAGCTAAGACTTCGCAATATGTTCTTCAATTTGCCGCAAGTCTTCACATTCTCGCTCTTCACCACATATGCTTCGACATCTTTTTGTATTACTTCGTATTTGCGCGTCGAAGTCTCTTTTCTCGTTGCAACATCAAAATCTAATTACGGACCAAGTCGCCAACAATCTCCCCTTTTTTGATGATGACAACCCCTTAAAACTTGTTTAGACTTGTGAGCTTCTAGGAGTCCAAATGGTGACTATTTTGCTCCCCCTCAATGTAAGCTCCCTCTCAATGTGTGATTGTCTCGAAAATAACTCTATAGGGCTTAGACAAACACATTAGTACAATTACTCCCCCTTAAACCAAGGGTGAGGGTAAAACAAGTTTTAATCTCATTCTAAAGATTTCTCCCCCTTTGACATTATCAAAAAGTGGACAAGCAAAAATAGAGTGCTAAATGAGATATCAAATACATATGTGCATAAATAATGATACCGAAAAAAAATAATGCACATTTTGCATTTCCCTTTTTTGCCATAAAATGTAAAGAATCATGTATAAGCATGATTTCTCCCCAAATTTGATACCAATTAAAAAATAACTCAATACATTTCATGATACTAATATTGAAATCTCGAAAGTCCATGCTTTTAATTATACCAATGGAAATTTATGTCAATATACATGCATTTCATTTTCATTCAAATATGTTACATGACAAAAATGTTTTCAAAGCAAATCAACCAAGTAATCACATACATGTAATTCAACTCAATAAATATAATGTGATACCAATTGATATGAAAATGGGTTTAAATGTATGATTTAGGCAATTGATGATATCAATTGAATAATTGATACCAATAGAAAGTTAAATACATTGCCTAATCACTTTGTATGCTTAAAAAATTTAAACCAAATTGAAATATGCATACATATATAATTTAGAGGAAACGGTACCAATGTTTCCGTGAATACGGATTTTGTACCTATTACCGTAGCGATTCCTCATATCTTTGAGCCTTTGGTATCAATTTGCAATTCTCTTTATGATCATTCCCAAGGCTCCCCCTACAAGTTTATCAATTGCACCTTGGTACCCAAACTTTCTTGGATCCATTGGGGTTAATTTTGATTCCTTGAGGAATCCCTGCATTCTTAATCACATTCTTGTTCATGCATTCAAAAAATTTTGTCCTTTTTCATTGCATGCATGAAATGTGACATTTTCATTGATAGAATTTTTAGCGTAAGAATCGGATGCCTTAACAAAATAATTTCTCAAAAATTTTCTCTTAACGTAAGGCCTATATCATAATCCTTCTCTTTTAAATGCACATTTTTGGGATCCAATAAGCATATTAAAATTTTTATGTCCCAATGTCAATTTGCTAACAATGTTTTGCAAATCTATAACTTTTGTATGTAATAAAACATTTTTCATTCAAAATTGATTCGCAATAGCATGTTTTAGAGCTAGATGGCATATTCAATATGGAATTTTCAAGTTCTAGCTTTTTCATTTTTAAACATGCATTTTCATCATTTAAACATGCAATTTATTTTTCATGTTTGGCCTTTAAGCAAGTAATATCATTATCTAAAACATAAATTTTATCCATACAAGTTGCATGATCATTTTTAAGTATAGCATGCTCATTTTTAACTAATTTCAATTTCTTTTTAAGCACATCACATAATTATTTTAAGCTATTAAAAGCATTAAGTAAATCATTATAGTCTTGAGAATTATGTACCTCTTATTCTTCTTCACTTTCAAAGTGGAAGTCCTCATTCGTGATAGCCATGAATACTATATTTGTTCTTTCTTTGGCTTTGACCTCATCTTCCTCCTTGGATGAACTAGAATCGCTATCGCTCCAAGTTGAAGTAGCTTTCATTGCTTTCTTCTTTGATTTTCCTTTCATCCTCTTCAATGTGCAATCCATAGCTATATGACCCAGTTTGTTGCATTCATAGCAAACAATTTTCTTATTTTTCTGTGGCCCTTTTTCTTCTTTCTTATCATCCGTTTTTGATTTTCCCTTTTGCTTTACGGATTTGAGGAGCTTCGTGAAGTTCTTGTTTATTTGAGCCAACTCATCATCACTATCACTATCACTTGAGCTTGAGTCTTCTCTTTTTCTCGCTTTTAAGGCCAAGGACTTCCTTGTCATTTTCTCATCTTCCTCTTTTTCATCCATCTTGATCTCCATTTCATACTCAAGTAATTTTCCGACTAAATCATCCATCTTTAAAGTATTTATGTCGTTTTCTTCTCTAATGGAGGAGGTGTAGCTTCTAAATTCTTTCGGGAGTAATCTCAAAATTTTCTTTACTTGATCGGATGTCCCGATGACTTTTCCCAATGCGCCCAAATGATTGATGATAACTGTAAACCTCAAAATCATGTGATCAATTTCTTCCCCGGATTCCATCTTGAAATTATCGAATTCGCACATGAACCGGTTGATCTTTAATTCCTTTACTTGGCTTGTTCCATCGTTGACCATTTCTAATGACTTCCCCAAATCATAAGCATTTCCACACTCCGGAATTTTGTTTATTTGATCCATATCAATGGCACATAGAAGTTGGTTGAGTGCCTTAGCATTTTGTGAAGCTTTCTTTAGATCCTCACTATCTCATTCTAAACTCGGCTTCGGAATCTCAACCCCATTGCTATCCCTTTTTGTTGGCCCTTTTGCACCTCGTGTGATAACCAAATAAGATTGCGGATCTACGGTAAGGAGATAATTTAGCATTCTCATCTTCCAATAATTGTAGTCCGTTCCGGTGTAAAACAAAGGTCTAGCCGTTGAAAATCCCTCGGCAAGATTTAACGAGTTACTTGTAGATGTCAGGATCTATTCTCAGACGGTTAGGTCTTTCTTGAGAATACCTCGCTCTGATACCAACTAAAATTCCCTACAAGCAATAGCGACAAAGGAATCTCTATACCCAAGATGGGGGGTGAATTGGGTTATCGCTATAAATACGGAATTAATAAATCTTTACCAATTTTTAGCTCTTATTACCAAGTGGGCACTTATGTTGATATTTGTCTATTTCAATCAATAACCTATATGCAAGTTTTCTATTCAATGAATGTAAACATAAATAAACTTGCAAATAATAAAAATTATAGGGAAAGAGAAATATGACACCGCGATTTATAGTGGTTCGGCCAAACGTGCCTACATCCACTCCCGCAAGCCTCGCTTGAAGATTTCCACTAGAATCGAGTTTACTTGGTTCACTAACAACCAAGAGTTTTCCGCCAAGGTGCACTCCGAACCTTTTATACTTTTGACTTTTGTTCGTAAGTGCACTCACAACCTTTACAACTACCCAACGAATGGGATTTCACAACCACAAGTGTTTTTGTTTAAGAAGGTTTGAAACACACTTGGGCACTCATAAATATTATGAAGATTGTGTGAGTTGCAAACCCAAGTGTTCTAAGCTCACGAAATGATATGAAGGTGAGTGTGTGAGCTTAAGAGTGTTTGAGATTAAGAAGGTTTAAAACACTCTTATTTTTACCTTAGAGAATGTATGAAGATGTGTTATGATGTCTCTAACCCAGGGAAATGAGTTGGGGTTCATTTATATAGAAAATGAAAAGCAGTCTCAACTTTCTCTACTGAGACCGGTATGGTAACCGGTATGCCGGTCTCAATCAGATATATTACCGTTGGGAGAAACTAGCCGTTAGACCGATATATAAATCGGTATAAGGACCGGTATGGTCCATGCCGGTTCCAGTGAGTGTGCAGTGTGAAGGCTTGACCGGTTTGTTCACCGGTATGTAGACCGGTTTAGGTCATGCCGGTTCCAAAAGTGGAACAAGACGTTTGGCTTACTGGTATGGGACCGGTATGGAGACCAGTTTGGCTTGTGCCAGTTCTAGTAGCCATGCATTCCTTAGGTTCACTGGTTTGGTGACCGGTATGGGACCGGTATGCCGGTCTCAGTACCAAAAATGCAGATATGAAGGTTTTAATGCATTTTGTACATGAACCTAATGCATCTAAGTGAATGTGTATGATCCCTATGAGTTTAGGCACTTGAATATTACAATTCACATTACAAATTAAATCCTAAGCTAAGACTTCACAATATGTTCTTCAATTTGCCGCAAGTCTTCACATTCTCGCTCTTCACTACATATTCTTCGACATATTTTGTTATTACTTCGTATTTGCGCGTCGAAGTCTTCTTTCTCGTTGCAACATCAAAATCTAATTACGCGACCAAGTCTCCAACATTATATTTGATGTATATTAAATTTGGGATTAATTGGATTTGATCTTGATGTGTTTTGAACAAATTGGTCCAAATTGCAATTAATGGAAAAATCTGGGTAGTTTCGGCAATTTGAAAAACATTTCTGGATTTATTTTTTGCAATTTGTAATTTCATGTATTTGACATGTATAAATTATTTTGGGATTGATTTAGAATCAATTAAATATGTATTTGACATTTTAATGTCCAAAATAATTAATTTGTAAAACTTTTGGGTCTAACGGAAATTAATGATAAATCTGATTTTTCATATAAAAATTCAGTTTTTATTTATTTAGTAATTAGAATAAATATGTTTATTTTAATTGCCCAAGAAAAATATTTATCAGAAATTACTTCGGGGTGAAAATACGCGAAAACGGTGAAAAACGGCGTTACCGGGTAACGGCTGCCCAAACAGTGAACTGGGCACTGTTTGGGCAGCCCACGAACTGTCCAAATGTTTTTGGGGCTGACCTGGTCAATCCCCATGAGCATTGGTGTAACATCCCCGAGCCTGGGAGATGTCACCGGCATGGAATAGCAGTACTAATCCCATAAGCCTCTGACTTTCCGACTATATTCTTCACTACTAAACCATCTAAATGCAAAGTCATACACAGAGACCATAGCCCAACTCAACAACATAAAATATTTTTATTACTCATAACTGTGTACTCAATATTCTTCTCTTTACAACACTTTAATGGACACTTATAATGACTTAGACAACACTAATATATGCATACAACCTTCCTTTGACTCTGACTGGACTCTTATGCTCTCTGACTCTGAACTGGTGGACTTCGAACCCTAATGACTGCATCAGCATCCGTCCTCCCGAACTCGTCCTCCAAGAAAACCTACAACCATAGAAAACTAGGAGTGGGGGGAGGGGGTTAGATCGCTATTCGATCTAAGTGAGTGGACAAGAAAACTGGAATACTCAAATCAAAACATTAAGTTTTAAAACTAGAGTTTCAGAAAATCACTTCATATGAAATCTCCTTAATAAAACTTTTCTTTCTGAAAACTGATTATGAAACAGTGGTTTCCGAAAGCTGTTTCTAAAGTCTGGTTTCTGAAAACTGCATGTCTGAAAAATCTGATAATTATGCTGCTCTATATCTGAAACCTTGACGTATGAGGGTGTTACATATCGCCGTCCCCCCATACGCCTAACTGTAGCCAGCAGTGCAAATACATGACTTTGGGGCATTACGTATCGCCGTCCCCCAAAACGTGCCACTACTGTCTCTGAAACTGGTGGTCTTGGGCTGTTACGTATCTTCGCCCCCCAAGCCACAAACCTAGAACTGAGGGTACAGACCTATGCTACCACCCAAGCTTTGAAACTAGGGTCTAGGGGCGTTACGTATCACCGTCCCCCAAGCCCTGCTTTAGGATCTGAGGGCGTTACATATCGTAGTCCCCTCAGTCCTCTACATGTGCACATTTCCTCTATCCGTCAATTTTATCTCTGTATAAGTTACATACTGGGGTGGGTTCTTGCCCCATGCCCCAAAAAACCATAAAATCATGCTTTAAAAACTTTTCTGTCCATAACATAACTTAAAACATAAATTTATGTGATAAAAGAAATCTAACGCCCTAGAGCATAAAAAGATAAGTTTGATATCAAAACTTAATGAATAAAACCAGTTTAAGAAAAGAGGTCCACTCACTGTTTAGGGAATCTGGCCGGCATTACTCGCTTGCTGAAGGAATTATGGTTCCTGCGATAACCCTAAAATCGAAAACTTGGTTAGAAAATGGGCTGGGAAACATATTCCAAATTAGTCTCAATTTTCCCACTCAAGCTCTTACTTAACATTTCAAAGCATATTATTCTTATATCACAGTGTACCGTGTATTCTCAAACTGATACGAGACCGTAAGGGTGGTCTTAACATACTATGGTGGAACTGGGATGGTTTAAATCATATTTAGGAAAATTTTAACCTTGCGTCGCGATGCAAGGTGCTGCGTGTCGCGACGCATACACCGCATAAATAAATTTCACTTTTCATCATGATTCGCAACGCATGCTCCTTTTTAAGTCACGACGCGAACCTGATTTTCCAAGTTATGCACTGGTTCTTCACTGGATTTCTTATCCAAAAAAACATCCTCAGTGCTTCCATATCACTTCCAATACACAATCCAACAAATCACATCAATTTCACACATACAAAACTACCAAGTTAACATCATTAACTACTCACTCATTTAATCACAATCCATTATTCTTAAATTAAACTTTAAACTTTTCCAACTCAAACACTTACTCCATAACTTATTTCTTTACTAATTAACCACTAATATGCAACACGTAGCATCATCATAACTCAATTTCACACATTATATTCCAATTTAATCTTCTAATCTCATATTCCCTACTTATCTCAAGACTTAAGGTTTCTTATAAAATTGGGGTATCACACAACAATCAATCCCCAAGCTTATATCCTCATCAGTTGGAACCTCAAACATGTTATTATCATCATCATATCATTCATACTACTAAAATCAAAAACTCAAGATTTGGGTCAACATATGCTTACCTTAATCTACTTGATTTCTTCATATTTCTCAATCTTCTATTGTTGTTTATCTTCTTCCTTGCTATTATCTTCTCACTTTCTCTCTCTTTATTCTTCTTCTTTTCTCTTTCTTTCTTCTTCTCCTCCTTCTTCTTCTTTCTTCTCACGGCACTCTTCTTCTTTTTCTCAATTCTTCCTCTTTTCTTTTTCCATTTTTGGGTTTCATGAATAATGTACTATTTAAAGAATAAGGGGGCTGATTTTTGGAATAATTTAAGTGGTTTAAATTAAGCCACCTCATCATTTCTAGACCAATCACGAAGTCACTGTAGCATCTCACTGATTTTGTGATTTTTGACTTATTTCTGCTCCGAATTTGGAAAAATGATCAACGTAAAAGTTGTAGGCCTCGATTTTAGCTTTCCGAAGATATAAAATGCATTAAAATCAGAGTTTGTATGAAAACTTTTTGCCCCAAATACCACAGGCTGTTCAGTGGGTAATATTGTACAATTTCGTACCGAGACTTCGAGGAATATCCCAATTGTCCCAAGGTCGTTTCACGAGTATATTTGAGTCTCAACATAATTTATTTTATGTGCCTTTGTCCCGTACGTAATAGTACTGTCGTATATAGTAGTAAAAACTACCGGTCGTTACAATTCTCCCCTCCTTAAATAGGATTCGTCCTCAAATCCTTTTTAAACTTGGGATCTCACCACAGACCCCCAGGTTCATGGCCTCTCTCTACAGATCAACAGTCATAACTGACTTCATACTAGAAACCATCTTGCTTTACCTGCTAAAACTCTTACTTTTCTGCAAACTAACTCACGCTCGCCTCAATCTTTCCCTTACCCTAGCTTCTGTTTCAGGCTTTGTATTTTAAACTTTGGATCAAGAGGGAACACCTTAGTCTATTCCCATACTTTCTTATTCATTACTTTACACTACGGTCAAGTCTCGACTTTTACGGTACATCAAAGAATCTCACTCCTAGACTTTTCGTTATACACTACTTACTCCAGCTCATTTCCCAGTTGGGCTATTAATTCTGAAGGGTTCTAGGTTTGTGGTTAAACTTTTCATATCTATTTTATGAGAAGAGATATCCTAAGAGTCTCATTTACTTATAGATCTTTTATCTCTGTAGGTATTTGCTCTTCCTGTAACTAAGCACTTTTACTTTGGCTTTGACCTTGGAAGGTACATACGTGCATATGTTATACTAGGATGCTTTACTGGTTCCTATACAATTTCTCTTACCTCTGCTTATCTGTATAACTTAGGTTCTTGTGGTGCAAGGTCCGACTCCTTATATACCTTTGTCCCCTATTATTGTTCACCTAATGGGTTTGTACTAAGAAAGTTAGGTCTGGTAGTTTCACTAGGAGCTAAATTGTATGCACATTTCTACTTAACTGCACTCTTCCTATAGACGAGGACGTAGGCGATTTAGTTCCGACCATAATCCATTCTTTTCTTCATACCCTTATTTTCGCTGCTATTGTAAGTCTGGTTTTGGTGCTCCTCACTGACTTGTTCTCCAAAGTCTAGTGTTGTCAAGGGTCATCACCCAAATATACGTACACACATCATACCTTAAGGATTCACTCCATCTGCTAGTCGTAACTCTGTAGCAACTTATCTCCTCGATTCCGTACTATTCTGATACATCTACCAAACCACCCATACCCGTGGCTTAGGCCGTCCCAAACCCGTAGTGGTTTGGTCAACTAATTCTGGAGCTGGGTACTTAACGTGCTTTACAGGAACTAACACATAAGGGATCTTTGGTTGCATTTCAATACTACAAAAACCTTATAGTTAAATACTTTGTCTTTACTTACTAGGTATTTTTCTACTACCGTCACTGCATGTCCACAACTTTACTTCTAATTTTTTTCCTTTGGCCTATGTCTTTGGTTCTCTATCCGAATGATATCTTTTCCCTTCTATGTCCATTATTGTGTCTAACACTGGTTCCTTCATAACCTAGTCAATACTTAACTACTACTTTATCCTTGTAACATATCATCCGAACAATTTCTTTCCTAAATCTTTGATCTAGCACCGCCTCTTCTTTCATTCTGTTCTTAAACTATGTTTGAAGGTATTTTGTTTCAATTTTCTTCCATTATACTTTCACTTGTTCCTGGGAATGCCCTGAGGCAATCATCAGGATCCACCTCTTCTGCTATTGTTTAATGCAAGTTGGGAGGGTGGGGCTTTGTTCTGAGGCCTTACTGGTTATGGTGGCCTTTTTGTGCATACTGCTGAACTATAAACTTAGAACCCTCATGTATATACGTCTGGCATCTTTTCTCATACTATGTTACTATTACTAAAATTGTCTGATTTGTCTTTTCCAACTTTATTTTTGATTACCTTCGACTATCGAACTCACTGCATCTCTTGAGAAGTTCTTCTAAGATCGTGCACTCAAAGAACTTCCTCGTACTGCCTCTGTACTTTGTCTTATCTTATCTCTGTTGTTTAACCTTCTAACGTCTTTACTTTCTCTTTTTGAGTGCTGCTACACTCTCTTGTTATTCCTCCTTAATAAGCTTACCACTGCCAACTTCCTGCATCTCTATTCTCCTGAAAATTCTCTTTCAACCTTGATTATCTAGGACATCTTTTATTAAATCTCCAGTTCAGGTATTACTTTTCATCTAGCCTTTCCCTTCTTATCTTAGTTTTCTTAAATTCCTTATATCTTTATTTCCCAGGAAACTCTCTCATCTTTGATTGCTTAAGGCATCTATTTATTAAAGCTTGGGTTTGAGTACTATTCATTACCTAATTTCTCCTTCTCATTACCGTGGGTCCCTTGATAGGTCTTTATCTTTTTAAAGGCTCATTAATTTAATGATGGCCTTTAGACTAGCTTAACTTATTGTGACTCCAAACTATTCTGGCTCATGCTGCTTGTCTATGTCTCTTGAACTCATTGACTTGTGATGAGCGGAAAATATATCAATATTTACCGCCCCTTTTACTTAATATTTTGTTTAGTTTCTCGGGTTTGATGAACGTTTTGATGTGTTTTAGTTTATTTTGCAGATAAAATAATATTGGGACACAATGAAATCATTTAGGACGAAATGTGGGTCAAATAAGGGCAAAAATTGGACTTCACATATTAATTTTGGAGATTGGAAACTTGAAATGGCGTTTTAACGAAGTGCAGTTTTGGAAATTCTAGTTTTGCGGATCTGTCGTATTTTAGGCATAACATTTTACCCCGATATCGGATTGAGATGATTCAAGTTCCAGATTAAATAACACTCAAAGATCTAAAACTTTGAAAGACAAAATGATTTCGAATTCTGAAGATTTCATGCCCGAAATTGATGAACCATCCAGAAGTGTGTTGTGTGTAATTATTAAAGTCATTTTCAAAGCAAAAAATAAATTAATAAATAAATAATAAAAATTAACAAATCACCACCAAACATGATAAGCAATTAGTGGAGCAATTAATAATGGATTTGGTGGAGCAATTAGTGGAGCAATTAATAATGCATTTGGTGGATGATTTGATGGATGCAAAATTTTGCCTATAAATACCAAGCCATTTCATTTGTAAATTCATACTTTCTTCTAAGGAATTCCTTAAAAATACTAAGAAGATTGTATCTTGTTTGTTTATTTACAGCTTTCAGTAATTAATTTCCGCTTTCGCACTTTATTTTCTTTACTTTTCAGTTTTTACTTTCCAAAATTTACTTTTACGCACAGTACTTTTCTTTCTTTAATTTTCAGTTTTTACTTTTCAGTAATGAGGAGGTAACTCCCCTTTGCTGGGGTAAAAGGTAAAACTTTTATTACTAATATTTAGATTAATCTCCCTTAATTATAATATATAAACTAGTTAGAACCTGACTTAACAAGGATACCGCCATATTGGTTGGTTGGTAATTATTTAAATTGGTTTTAACCTGACTAAACTGATACCGCCTGATTGGTCGGTTGGTAATTAATTATTAATTTGATTTAATCTGGATACCGCCTATATGGATGGTTGGTAATTATCATGCAAAGTTAATATATTATATTAAGGGAGATATCTAAAATAGAAGTAATAAAAATGGATCCTTTTACCTCAGCATATTCTTTTATTGTACTTTTACTTTATTTACTTTTCAGCAATTTACTTTGGGCCAAATTTGGGCCGAGGGCAAAAACCGTCTTTTACCTCAAGCCCAGGAAGTATGCAAAGCCCAAAGAAACCAAGCCCAAAGATTTTCAAGTTAGTGGACAAATTAGGTCACAAATCAAATGCTTTTAGTTAGGTCAACCACCTCCACTTTACCTAATTTATGATTCCCACCTGCCTTAGTTTTTTATCTATTATTCGAGCACCTTATGGGACCTACCACAGTTACCAAAGATGATCATTTTCATCTATAAATAGAAACGAAATCCAGAGGAGGAGGGGAGAGTTCTACAATTCAGGCTTCACTTCTTTCTTACAAGCCTCTACTCTCTGACACTAGCTCTCTCAGAGCTCTTCATCCCCTTATATACTTACCACCACCCTCACGGTCACCAAAATAGTTCAAGGTAACATCAAACCTTATTTTCACATTTACATATTTACTGCTCATTTCATACTACTGACTTGGGCGTCGGAGTGCCCCCGGCACCCACCACACCGGTGGGTAGTCTACTCCCGCTCACTCTACCTTTGTCTTGCAGGATCGCTAATGCCCCCAATCTACAAATTCTGATTGTGGACCTCGGGCGAAAACCAGCATCCACAATTTGGCGCCCACCGTGGGGCCTTAGCGATTCATAGCAAACAAAGACCATTCAGTCTACAATCCTTACAAACGTAACTATCCATGACTTCGAGCAACAGACACCAGACCCGATGCCACTCCAAGGGCGTGAGGCTACAAGTCATTTCTTCTATCTTATCAAATCCAGTCTCTTATGAGCATTCAAGAATATGGCGAGTGAAAATTCATCATCAAATAACCATTCATTTAATCACCAAAAAAGCCATCACATTTCACCAGCCGACCTTTCACAACAAGTCGCATCTTCCGTGTGAAAGGAGTTGTTGGAGTAATTATCTCCAATCTACACTCAAAGAAAGCACTCTGCTATTTGTAGTCCATAAACAAAACGTAGACTGAGAGAAAGCCAGCCTACTATGAGACTGTATGCCAAGTCATATCAGGAAAATTACATTCAAAGAAGAGATGAATGTGGGGTTCACTCGACAAAGCCTTATGCAAAGGAGAAGTGGTCCACTCGACAAAGCCCAATGCTTAAACAAAGTCACATGGGATCCAACTTTATTTAAAATGACCGGGTCCCATTCGACACTACAAGATATTCTGATTTTGGAAAACCATGTACAACAGAAATAATACCCCTCTTTATTCACGAACCATCCCTTATTCATAAACATCATGTGCCTACGAAAGATGTAAGCTCATCACCCATCATATTGAAAAACCCACACTACAAACCTCTCATACAAAAATATTATCCCACATCGCTTGGGAAGTTACTTTCAAGCAAATGACTCACAAAGAAACAAATGCTACCCACTCACAGATGGCCCACGAAGATGCTGCCAAACGCCACTTTTCCCATACTGCCATACTACATAAAAAAATGAAACAAGCGTGGAGCTCACATGAAAATTCACATAAAGAGAGCCCCCACTCATTCGGCAGTTTCAAAGCAGCCATACGCCAGCCCACGCAACAATCCGTCAAACCGAGCATGAGGCCTTACAAATAAGCTGGTGAATCAACAATCCAATAAGTCCACTCGACAAAGGAAAGCTCACAAGCGACAAAAATTGAAATAAATTAAGGCCTAACAACAAAATGAAACTACAACAACTATCAGCCCAACAATGAATTAGATTGAAAGAGAGCCTAACAATGTCCTACTCCATACGACATGTGCCAAAGATGTGCCATACGACATGTGCCAGCCACACACGCCATCAAACAATCGGCTTGGAACAGATCAACAACAACCCACTGCCCTAGCCAAGGCAACCACGTGATTCACACCACAAGTCTAGCCTAGCAGCGCCACATCACAAGCCTGACAGTTCACTGTCCATTCGACAAAAAAAAAAAAAAAAAATTGAAGAAAAGAAGAAAAAAAGAAAAGAAGGTGGGCCCGAATTTTGTTGTTTGTCTAAAGAAGAATAAATAGGCGTGAGAAGTGAGAGAATAAAAAAAAAATTGAAGAAAAGAAGAAAAAAAGAAAAGAAGGTGGGCCCGAATTTTGTTGTTTGTCTAAAGAAGAATAAATAGGCGTGAGAAGTGAGAGAATAAAAAAAAAATTGAAGAAAAGAAGAAAAAGAGAAAAGCAGGTGGGCCCGAATTTTGTTGTTTGTCTAAAGAAGAATAAATGGGCGTGAGAATTAAGTAGAATAAAAAAAAATGGCCCTCAAGCTTTGTAGATTAAATTTATTGAGCACACTTTTTAGCTCTCAGAGACATGGAAAGATTTTCATACGACGAGGTGAATAGCCATCAACTCCAGGCTACATGGAAATTCCAATATCTCTCAGAATACTTGGAATGATTCTCAACTCATCCTGACTAAATTAAAGGTTAGTCATCATCTCCATGCTACATTGATTTAATATTGCCAACTCCATACTACATAGGGAATATATTATCATGCCTAGTAGAATGAAGAATTCTATTGGATCTCTTCTAGATTCAATCGACCAACCTTTTACAGGTTAGGTAGTATGAAAAGTCTATTTGACTTCCATCAAAGTTTATTCCATTGTAGTATCGATAACCTTATTTAGGTCTTGTATAATTAGTAATGACCTTGATAGACATCCATCTCTTTCATACTACATGAGAAGATAATCATCTCCACACTACGTATGAAGATTATCATCCACTCTAGACTACATGGATAGATTTCTATAAACTCTGGAAAGCATTGTAATAGTCTCATGGACCTTTATCAGGTTCATTCGACAGTAGCCTGCTGACCTTCATCAGGTCAAGTAGAATGAAATTTTCTTGGACCTCCTTTAGGTCCAATCGACCAACCTTGATCAAACTAGGTAGTATGAAAATTCTTTTGGACCTTCATCAGGTCTAGTAGAATGGGGATTCTCATGGACATGCATTAGTTTCATTGGACCGTGTCTCATGGACATTTGTCATTTCCATTCGACAGTAGCTTCATAGATTGGTATAATGAAGATTCATTTAGTTCTTCCATCAAGTTCATTCGACAATAGCTTCATAGACCTTCTTCAGGTCTAGTATAGTGAGGAATGACTTTCTTGGACTTCCATCAAGTCCATTCGACAAGTCCAGTCGACAGTAGTCTCATAGAAGAATGAGAAGTGATGACTTGCATCAAGTTCATTCCATTGTAGTATCATAGACCTTCTTCAGGTCTAGTATAGTGAGGAATGACTTTCTTGGACTTCCATCAAGTCCATTCGACAAGTCCAGTCGACAGTAGTCTCATAGAAGAATGAGAAGTGATGACTTGCATCAAGTTCATTCCATTGTAGTATCATGGACCTTCTTCAGGTCTAGTATAGTGAGGAATGACTTTCTTGGACTTCCTTCAGGTCCATTCGACAACTCCATTCGACCGTAGTCTCGTAGAATGGAGGTGACATTGATGACTTTCACCAAGTTTATCTATTGTAGTCTCATGGACCTTCATCAGGTCTAGGAGAGTGAGTAATGAATTCTTTGGACTTTCATAAAGTCCATTCGACCGTAGTCTCATAAATCCTCATTAAGAGAATAAGTAATTTCATTCTTTCCACTTTTATCAAATCCATTCGACAGTAGTCTCGTGACCTTCATCAGGTCTTGTAGTATGAAGATTCTCATAGATAATCATTAGGTTCATCCAATTGTACCTTATGGACCTTCATCAGGTCTGTTTGATAGTCCATTCGACAGTAGTATCTGGACCTTCTTCAGAACTAGTAGTATGAGAAGGAAAGACTCCTAGACCTTCTTCAGGTCTAGTAGAGTAAAGATCCTCATTGACTCATATTAGATCATGTAGAATGAAGAATGAAGACCCATGTGGATCTTCATCATATACGGAATCTGTAGACTCCCATGTACTTTCATTAGGTATAGTGGAGTGTGTAGACTTTCTTGGACCTTCATCGGGTAATGTAAACTTTGATGTACTTTTTCAAGTGTTGTAGAATGAAATCTTCTTAGACTTTCATCAGATCTATTATTTGTAGACTCCCTTATACCTTTATCAGTATGTATGGTCGTCTTGATACATAAGACAATGGAACATCCTCCATATGGAACAATGCCCATTGACTCAGGAATAGTCAAAAAGAAGACCTGGCCTTCATTTGGTCAGAATATATTGTAATTCCTCTGGTCATTTGACCCGTAGTATGGGGATTATCCTGACCTTCATCTGGTTCAGTCGACAAGGGACATTCCCCTGGACTCATGTCGAGTCAAGCAAACTCCTGAACCACCGTTTGGTTCAGTCGACAAGGGACATTCCCCTGGACTCATGTCGAGTCAAGTAAACTCCTGAACCACCGTTTGGTTCAGTCGACAAGGGACATTCCCCTGGACTCATGTCGAGTCAAGCAAACTCCTGAACCACCGTTTGGTTCAGTCGACAAGGGACATTCCCCTGGACTCATGTCGAGTCAAGAAAACTCCTGAACCACCGTTTGGTTCAGTCGACAAGGGACATTCCCCTGGACTCATATCGAGTCAAGAAAACTCCTGAACCACCGTTTAGTTCAGTCGACAAGGGACATTCCCCTAGACTCATGTTGAGTCAAGTGAACTCCTGAACCACCGTTTGGTTCAGTCGACAAGGGACATTCCCCTAGACTCATGTCGAGTCAAGAAAACTCCTGAACCACCGTTTGGTTCAGTCGACAAGGGACATTCCCCTGGACTCATGTCGAGTCAAGTAAACTCCTGAACCACCGTTTGGTTCAGTCGACAAGGGACATTCCCCTGGACTCATGTCGAGTCAAGAAAACTCCTGAACCACCGTTTGGTTCAGTCGACAAGGGACATTCCCCTGGACTCATGTCGAGTCAAGAAAACTCCTGAACCACCGTTTGGTTCAGTCGACAAGGGACATTCCCCTGGACTCATGTCGAGTCAAGAAAACTCCTGAACCACCGTTTGGTTCAGTCGACAAGGGACATTCCCCTAGACTCATGTTGAGTCAAGTGAACTCCTGAACCACCGTTTGGTTCAGTCGACAAGGGACATTCCCCTGGACTCATGTCGAGTCAAGTAAACTCGTGAACCACCGTTTGGTTCAGTCGATAAAGGACATTCCCCTAGACTCATGTCGAGTCAAAGCATACACCTGAACTACCGTTTGGTTCAGTCGACAAGGAACATTCCCCTGGACTCATGAACTCCTGAAATTCTATTTCAGTTCGGTCAAAGACACGAACTCCATGACCCTAGATAAATCAAGAAGCTAAGATGCATGCAAACAGAAACCCACGTTTTTGTATATATTTTGATACGACATTTGGCAGAAGGTAATACATTCTTACGCTCTTTTTTCACATACGACACGGATAAATATACTCTCTAAAACAAAAATTCTTTGACTTAGAGAGTAAGGGACAAACTGTATGGGCCAAATTTGGGCCGAGGGCAAAAACCGTCTTTTACCTCAAAGCCCAGGAAGTATGCAAAGCCCAAAGAAACCAAGCCCAAAGATTTTCAAGTTAGTGGACAAATTAGGTCACAAATCAAATGCTTTTAGTTAGGTCAACCACCTCCACTTTACCTAATTTATGATTCCCACCTGCCTTAGTTTTTTATCTATTATTCGAGCACCTTATGGGACCTACCACAGTTACCAAAGATGATCATTTTCATCTATAAATAGAAACGAAATCCAGAGGAGGAGGGGAGAGTTCTACAATTCAGGCTTCACTTCTTTCTTACAAGCCTCTACTCTCTGACACTAGCTCTCTCAGAGCTCTTCATCCCCTTATATACTTACCACCACCCTCACGGTCACCAAAATAGTTCAAGGTAACATCAAACCTTATTTTCACATTTACATATTTACTGCTCATTTCATACTACTGACTTGGGCGTCGGAGTGCCCCCGGCACCCACCACACCGGTGGGTAGTCTACTCCCGCTCACTCTACCTTTGTCTTGCAGGATCGCTAATGCCCCCAATCTACAAATTCTGATTGTGGACCTCGGGCGAAAACCAGCATCCACAATTGTACTTTTACTTTATTTACTTTTCAGCAATTTACTTTTCAGCAATTTACTTTTCAGCATTTACTTTTCAGTAATTTACTTTCAGCATTTACTTTTCAGCATTTAATTTTCAGTATTTTACTTTATGTCTTTTATTTTATTTAAGTTTTTTACTACCCGTAAATATGTGTTGTAACTAAGCCAGTTATCTGGGGTTGTGATGAAATCCAATATCACCGGTTTATAAGGGGTTAAATTACAGTTTGAGTAATATAAAGGTTTATTTATTGAGCCTTAATCCTAATGTTTTTTATTAACTGGCCATTAATAAAATTGAACTGGTAAACTTAAAATGAACTTGGAAAAATGATTTTAGGTTTAAGACCTTAGACTTAATAGCCCACGATCTTCCTTGAGGATAGATAACCCTTTAATAGATTTCCTTACAGGATAGGAATATAATTGTTGGGCGGGGGTAGCCATAATTGGAACTTAATCTTAATAAATTCAGATAACTTGGTTAACATAGGAATATGATTAATTGGGTTATACTGGGTATTTGTATTTGACCATCGGAAGAGGCTTTTACATAATTTCGTGTTCCAGGTTAATAAACCAATATATTACACAAATGTAAAATAACCACTTCACCTTTTAAAAAGATATTGGAAGGATTCATAACCCTGGATAGTTTTATAAATTTGAATTTTCTTCAATCTACTTTCAAGCAATTTTATTTACTTGTTTTTAATTTTAAAGTCACCACCCAATCAAACAATCAATCCATTAGATACTTGTAAACATTTAACTTCATAAATTGATAACAAAAGGTTTTAAGTCCTCGTGGGATCGATACTTTTTATACTACTTGAACGATACGTGCGCTTGCGTTTTACGAGTGTGATTACACACCGGTCAAGTTTTTGGCGCCATTGCCGGTGACTTATTTATCTTTTACTATTAGTTTAGGGGTTAGATATGTTACTTTTATCTAATTTCTTTTTTACTTATTGTTTTTTGTTTTCTTGTGTTTCAGGTTCTCAGAAACTACATGAGATGAACCAGAAGCTTTGAACTCCGACCGCTCAAACCATAAATTGAAAGAACCCTCAAACAGTTGAGAAGGGAAAGGCGTGAAGGCCAAGAAGCTTTAGTCAACATGGAACCTGAACCTTTGGAGGTTGTACCACCAATACCCATTCGAGACAGAATCATTCCGGTGGTCGACGACTTCATTTCCTGTATTGTACTTCCTCATTTACCAGCAAATGCGTGTGACATCAAAACATGCATTCAGATGATTTAACAGTCAGTGCAGTTTGGGGGAAAGCAACTAAAGATTCTAATACCCACATCAGTAACTTTCTGGAAGTTTGCGGCATTTTCAATTACAACCGAGAAGCTGAAGAAGCAATGAGATTGCGGGTTTTTCCATACTCCTTGAAGGACAGAGCTAAAGCTTGGCTACATTCACTACCAGCAGGTTCCATCACAACTTGGAACACTTTAGCCACTAAATTTCTTGCAAAGTACTTTCCACCAGCCAGAACTGGAAAGCTGAGGAATGACATCACATCCTTTGTACAACAAGACTCGGAAACTCTCTACGAAGCTTGGGAAAGGTACAAAGATTTGCTCCGGAAATGTCCTCACCATGGGATTCCAAAATGGCTTCAAGTCCAAACTTTCTATAATGGACTTTATGGACTGATGAGAACCACAATCAATGCTGCTGTTGGAGGAGCTTTAATGGCAAAATGAGAAGATCAAGCCTAGGACCTAATCGAAGAAATGGCCAACAACAATTCCTTGTGGCCAACAGAAATGAGCATGATCCAAAGAATTGCAGGAATTTATGAAGTTGGAGCCAATACAGCAGTCAATGCCAAGCTGGATCAGATATGCAAATTCATGGAGACTCTTACCACTGGATCCACAAGTTCACCATATGGAGGAGCACCATAACCAAACCAACTTGAAGAGACGGTGAATTATGTCAACAATTTCAATAGACAGGGGAACAATCCATATTCCAACACCTACAACCCAGGGTGGAGGAATCATCCCAATTTTTCATGGAGCAACAATTCAGGGCAAAAGAACAATCCACCACCTGGATTCCAACAGCAGAACTATCCACCACCTGGATTCCAACAACAGAACAAAGGCTAGGAGCAGGCAAATGAACCAGGAATAGCAGAAGTGTTGGCTCAGTTAAAAAGTATGATGTTATGTTTCAGAACCAATCAGCTTCTATCAAAGCACTGGAGAATCAAATTGGACAACTGGCCAATGCTCAGAGTTACAGACCGCCAGGTAATCTTCCCAGCAACACATAACCAAATCCAAGGAACATAGGGAATGAGCAATGTCAAGCCATTACTTTGAAAAGCGGTACTGAGATCAACAAAGATATTGGAATCAAGGCATCCATTGAAGAAATTCCAAAAGAAACAGGGCAACAGACGGAGGAAAAAGAAGCAAAGGAAAAAAATCAAATCACTCCACCTCCACCTTTTCCACAGCGACTTCAGAAAAACAAACTGGACAAGCAGTTTGTTCGTTTCTTGGAGGTTTTCAAAAAGCTGCACATCAACATCCCATTTGCCGAAGCTTTGGAAGAAATGACCAGCTATGTATAATTTATGAAAGACATTCTTTCACGAAAACTGAGATTAAGAGACTACGAGACAGTAGCATTAACGGAAGAATGCAGTGCCATCATTCAGAGGAAACTTCGCCCGAAGTTGAAAGATCCTGGCAGTTTCACTGTCACATGCACCATTGGAGAACATTACATCGGTAAGGCTTTATGTGATTTAAGAGCTAGTGTTAACTTGATGCCTTTTTCTATTTACAGGAAACTGCAGATTGGAGAAGCAATGCCTACCTCAGTCTCGTTGCAACTTGTTGATCGAACGCTCGCATTTCCAAGAGGTGTTGTTGAAGATGTGCTGGTCAAAGTTGACAAACTCATTCTCCCAGTAAATTTCATTATCCTTGACATGGAAGAAGACAAAGAAGTACCTATCATTCTTGGGAGACCATTCTTGGCTACAGGTAAAACTGTGATTGATGTGCAAAAAGGAGAACTGACCATAAAAGTGCAGGACCAAGAAGTTACCGTCAATGTTTTCAAAGCCATGAAATTCCCGAGCGATGAAAAGGAAGAAGAATGCTTCAGAGTTGATGTTGTTGATAGTATTTTTCAGGATACTGAGCCAAATCCCACGGATACACTTGAAGCTTGCATCACCAACATGACTGACAGCGAGCTAGATGCTGAAATCCTGGAATGTATCAACTACCTTGATAAACCATTCTGATTCAAAGCGACACCACAAGTGGAAAGCCTCGAACTGCCAAAGAAAGATCGAATCAAGCCTTCAATTGAATAACCACCGCAGTTGGAACTGAAGTTACTTCCGAGCCATTTCAGGTACGTATTTCTTGGAAAATCTTCTGAATTACCTATTATTATTTCTTCTTCGCTAACATTAGAGCAAGAAGAAAAATTACTGAGAGTATTACGAGAGCACAAGAAGGCCATTGGCTGGACTATAGCAGACATTCGAGGCATTAGTCCATCATTTTGTATGCACAAGATTCTGATGAATGATGAATACAAACCCACAGTGGAGCATCAATGGAGACTCAATCCAATCATGAAGGAGGTCGTGAAGAAAGAAATCATCAAATGGTTGGATGCTGGCATCATTTACCCCATCTCAGACAGCAGTTGGGTAAGTCCTATTGATCGGAGCGTAATCACACGCGTATAACGCAAGCGCACGAATCATTCAAGTAGTATAAAAAGTATCGATCCAACGAGGACTTAATACCTAACCTATTAATTTTTATTAGGCCAAATGATTACTAACATCTAACAGATTGATTGTTTGTAAATTGAAATGGTGACTTTAACTTAAAAACAGGTAAATAAAAATTGCGTAAAAGTAGATTAATGAAAATTCTATTTTATAAGACTATCCAGGGTTGTGATTTATTCCAATATTATTTAAGATGAAGTGGTTATCTTATAGTTGGGTAATATATTGATTTACTAACCTAGAACACTAAATTATGTAAAAGCCTCTTCCGATGGTCAATTATAAATACCCAATATAACTCAATTGAACCATATGTCTATGTCAACCAAATTAACTGGATTCATTACATTTAAGTTCCAATTATGGCTACCCCCGCCCGACAGGTATATTCTTATCATGTAAGGAAATCTATTAAAGGGTTATCTATCCTCAAGGAAGATCGTGGGCTATTGAGTCTAAGGTCTTAAACCTAAAATCCCTATGTCTAGTTCATTTTAAGTTTACCTAATCAATTTTATTAGTGGCCAGTTAATGAAAAGCATTAAGATTAAGACTCAATAAATAAATCTTTATATTACCCAAACTATAATCTAACCCCTTATAAACCAGTGATATTGAAATTCATCACAACCCCAGATAACTAACTTGTTATGACACATAGCTAGGGCTAGTAAAAACTTAAAAGTAAAAGCCATAAAGAAAAAATGCGGTAAAGTAAATACTGAAAAGTAAATAAAATAAAATGCTAAGGTAAAATGAATTACTTTTACTATTTACTATTTTAGATATCTCCCATACAATAATATATAAACTTATGATAATATTACCAACCAGCCATATAGGTGGTAATCTGATTAATTCAAATTAAGTCCGACCAGCCATAAAGAGGGTATAATTTATCCATGAACCTGCCATATAGGCGGTAAGAAAATGTAATTGCCAACCAGCCATATAGGTGGTATCCTTGATTAGTCAGGTTTAAACCAATTTAAATTTAATAGCCAACCGACCAATATGGCGGTATCCTTATTAAGTCAAATTTTAAATAGTAAATATATTATATTTAAGGGAGATTAATCTAAATAGTAACAGTAAAAGAATTACCTTTCACCGTAGCAGGGGGAAGTTACCTCATCATGGTTGAATAGTAAAACTAAAATAGTAAAAACAAGATAAATTACTATTACAATTACAAAAATTAATTACTATTACAGAACGTAATTAAAAATTAATTACAAAACTAAAATTAAAGAAACTATGTAGGAAACTCCCTATTTACATCAGAGAATCCAGAGGGACAGGTGCAATTGAAACTGAAATCTTGAGCTCAATTTATAGACTTCGCTAGGTCTCAGGCGTCACGACGGCAAGGGTTTGGGCGTCGCGACGCTGGAACAGTTGACTGGTCCACGCGTTTTGACTTTGACTGTTGACGCGGATTTCGTCGGCCCAATAAGAATTCGACACGTGGCACGCGGTAAGATTCGGTTCAATGAGAAGATGACATGTGGCAGAAGATGATTCGCCGATGATTCGGTCAAATAACAAGATGACACGTGTCACGCGGAGTGTCGGCACCATAGGATTGTGACACGTGTCCTGACGCACGTTAGTAGATTGGCTGTGATGGTGACATGTGGCACGGCGCACGTTAGCAAAGTCAACTTTTTAGATTCTGACACGTGGATCCAGCGCACGTTAGCAAGGACCCGGCGCACGTTAGGCGTCGCGACGCTGAAAATTACCAAAATGCCATTTTTCCTATTTTCACTGTTTTGGTCCAAATCACCTCCAGAATGTCCTGAAACTTTATTTATCTACAAAATATCACAAAACACATCAAAATATTCACAAGACTCAAGAAACTATACAAAATATTAGGTTAAATGAGTGGGAAATAGTGATAGATTTACCACTCATCACCTATGCAGTGTGTGCCGAAGAAAGGAGGAATTACTGTTGTCACAAATGAAAAGAACGAGCTGATTCCAACAAGAATGGTGACTGGATGAAGAGTATGTATGGACTACAGGAAACTGAACAAAGCCACGAGAAATGACCATTTTCTGCTACCATTCATTGACCGGATGTTAGACAGACTGGAGAGACATGAGTTCTATTGCTTTCTGGATGGATATTCAGGATACAATCAGATTATCATCGCCCCAGAAGATCAGGAGAAAACCACATTTACATGTCTTTATGGTACTTTTACTTTTCGCAGAATGCCATTTGGATTATATAATGCCCCCGTTACATTTCACAGCGTTGCATGATAACCATCTTTTTAGACATGTTGGAGCAGAGTATGGAGGTTTTTATGGATGAATTTTCTGTGTTTGGAGATTCTTTTCACCACTGCTTGCAAAATTTGGAACATGTGTTACAAAGGTGCGAAGATACAAAACTGGTACTCAATTAGGAGAAATGCCACTTCATGGTGCAGGAAGGCATTGTTCTTGGACACCGGATCTCAAAAAAGGAATCGAGGTAGACAAAGCAAAGATTGAAACAATTGAAAAACTACATCCGTCGACATCATTAAAAGGGATTCGGAGCTTTCTCGGACATGCAGGTTTTTACATGAGATTTATCAAAGACTTTTCCAAGATTGCTAAACCTTTGTGCAATCTTTTAGAGAATGATGTGCCTTTCAACTTCACCAAAGAATGCCAGGAAGCTTTTTAGATCTTCAAACAGAAGCTGATTTCTGCCCCCATCATTGTAGCACCAGACTGGACTCTTCCATTTGAAGTGATGTGTGATGCTAGTGATTTTGCTGTAGGTGTAGTTTTGGGACAACGCAAAGCAAAGATTTTCCACACCATTTACTACTCCAGCAGAACTTTGAATGAAGCTCAACTCAACTACACAACCACCGAAAAGGAGTTGCTCGCAGTTGTGTACGTTTTTGACAAATTTTGCTCCTATCTGCTGGGTCCCAAAGTGGTGGTCTATACAGATCATTCAACAATCAAATACTTGATCACGAAGAAAGATGCCAAACCCAGATTAATCTGTTGGATACTTCTTCTGAAAGAATTTGACGTGGAAATTCGAGACAGAAAAGAGACAGAGAATCAGGTGATAGATCATCTATCGAGGCTTGAGAATGGAGAAACAGCTGGTAAAAAACTGACAATCAAAGAAAATTTTCCAGATGAACAGCTGTTTGCCATGAAACAGCAGGATGTCCCTTGGTATGATGACTATGTCAACTTCATTGTATCAGGAAAATGGCCATTGGAATGAACAACTCAGCAAAGGAAGAAATTCTTCAAAGAAGTCAAGCATTATGTCTGGGATGATCCGTACTTGTTCAAACGTTATGCTGATCAATTATTGAGACCCGGTGTGTTCTACAGGAGGAAGTCAATAGTGTTTTGCAGCACTGTCATTCATCACCATATGGCGGGCACTTCAGCAGAAACAAAACTGCAGCCAAAGTCCTACAATCAGGTTTGTTCTAGCCCACTCTTTTTAAAGATGCTTATCTTTTTGCTCTTGAATGTGACAGGTGCCAGAGAACGAGAAATATTTCGAGGAGAAATAAAGGACCGTTGCAAAACATTCTGGAAGTGGAGATAATCGATGTGTGGGGTATTGATTTTATGGGACCCTTTGTTCCATCATTCGGAAACCTGTACATCCTGGTTGCTGTAGACTACGTCTCCAAATGGGTCGAAGGAATTGCACTGCCATCCAATGATTCAAAAGTGAGGATCAAATTCCTAAAAAAGAATATTTTCACTCGGTTCGAAATACCTCGGGCAATTATCAGTGATGGTGGCTCACATTTCTGCAACAGATATTTTGATGCACTCCTATCCAAATATGGAGTTACTCACAAGGTTGCCACTGCTTATTATCCATAGTCAAATGGACAGGTTGAAGTTTCAAACAGGGAAATCAAATGGACTGGATGACGCATTATGGGCCTATCGGACAGCTTACAAGACACCCATTGGTATGTCCTCATATCGATTGGTGTTTGGGAAAGCATATCATCTGCCAGTTGAGCTTGAACATAAATGGTACTAGGCACTGAAGAAGTTGAATCTTGATTCACAAGCTGCATGAGAGAAAAGACTCCACCAACTCAACGAATTGGAGGAATTTCGCTTACAGGCTTATGAGAATGCCAGATTGTACAAAGAAAAGACCAAGAAATGGCATGATCGAAAAATAGTGCATAGACAGTTGGAACCAAGGCAGCAAGTGTTGTTGTACAATTCACGGTTGAAATTTTTCCCTGGAAAGTTGAAATCAAGGTGGTCAGGTCCATTTGTGATCACTCAGGTTTTACCATATGGAGCTGTTGAGTTACTGGATCCCAACACCAACGAAACATTCAAGGTTAACAGTCAGCGTGTCAAGCACTACTGGGGAGAATCATTTGGGCGACAAAAAGAAAGTGTCACACTTTCAAATCTAGCCTAACGTTCGAGTAGTCACGTCTAGCTGACAACGTTAAAATTAGCGCTAGCAGGGAGGCAACCTATGCAATTTATGTATATATTGTGATCTGGTGTGTTTTATTTTTATGTGTTTAATTTTTGCAGATTAAGACATTTCAGGATGGAAGAAATTCTCGAAAATCTTCACAAGCAATTTCCTTCTCTCCCTCAAAACTCTCTGATGAAAGTCTACAAAGCTCGCTTGGAACGGATGAGACTACTGATGATCCATGATATTCCTAATGACATTCATTGGGTAATCGAAGCACGGGTCCGATTAGCAGGTGAGTATTCCGATTCCTGTAATTCTTATTTGCCTGGATTTGGAAGAAGTACCTATGCAAAGAAACATAAAGCTAAGCAAATGGGTGTTTGTTACAAATGTGCACGCTGAAATTGCAATACTCGTTGTCGTTCTTTAGGAATAGTGTCTGATAATCGCGAAGACAAAATTAAATTCATTAGGGATGGCTTGAGTAAGGAGTCTGTAGATAATATATCTTCGACTCTTGAGATGCATCCCAGTGATATGTTCATATAGCCATTCGCAAATTACATACACAATTCCAAAAAGAAAGAAAAAAGTTAAGTCTTGGGAATCTGACTCAAAAAGACCCAGTTTGCCCATTTATATGAAAATTGTATGGGAAGTTTGTCCCTTACGCATAGACGTCAATCAAGCCGCTACTTTTCTTGTACATATTATATATCTTTGTCTTTTCCTAATAATTGTAATTTGTTTTGTTGTTTTCTTTTATTTTCTCCGACAGGATCCATACCTTTTTTACTATCACGATTTATTTTACTGTTTAACTAATAATTGTCATTTGGCAAGTACTAGTGCTATTATTTTACTCACCTTTTTCAGGTGTTATAAATTCAACTCATCATTGCACCTTTGAAGGCATCCAGAGAAAAATGGAAGCTACTTCAAGAAGACGGGTTGAAAATATCTGTGTGTTTTGCGGTACCAGTGTTGGTGTTAAACCAGAATATGTAATAGTGGCACATGAATTGGGTCGAGTCATTGCTGCAAGGAATATGCACTTAGTATATGGCGGTGGCAATCTTGGACTAATGGGGATCGTTTCAAAAGCTGTACAGGAGGGAGGCAGTCACATTTTAGGAATCATCCCAAAACCCTTGGCGGAGGCAAATCTTATTGGATCATCAAACGGTGAGGAACTAATCGTGCTAGGTATGTCTGAACGACTGGTAGAGATGATTAACCGTGCAGATACTTTTATTGCTTTGCCATGAGGCTTGGGCACGATGGAGGAAATATTTGCAGTACTATCTTGGGAAAACCTTAACATACACCAGAAACCGCTTGGACTGTACAATATTGATGGATTTTATGATTTTCTTTGTGTGTTTCTTGATGATGCCCGGAGAAATGGGTTCGTTTCAAAGCCCGTAAAAGAACTCCTATTTACTTCCAGAACTGCTCCGGATCTAATTGACCAAATCTTAGTCTATGAACCACAAATTGACCCTATCATTTCAAAGATAAATAGGTCCGAGGACGATCGTGGTAAGAGGCGTCGGATTAATCTGGATCTTAACCTTTAACTTTTCGTGTAGAATTTCAGCTAACCAGGTATTGTCTTCTAAACTCTTCTTCTACTATTTAAGACATTGGGGACAATGTCTCATTTAGGTTTGGGGGAGGGAATTAGTTGATCAGTATCTTGTTTTTAGTGGTGTGTTGTTTTTATTTTGAGTCCAAAATTTTTCGAAAAAGCCAAAAAATTTTGAAAAAATTTACAAAAAACCAAAAAAATATTTTGTATTTTTGTGTTTTTATTTGATTAATCAGGTGAAATTGGTGTGAGATAGCTGTGTAAAGAATTTCCATTCCTGAGACGTATCTCAACCTATTTCGGAACAAGTTAATTTTTGTTTATTTCCTTTTAAATTATTTAATTTGTGAATTCTCCATAAAATTGACTAAAATGAATCTTCATATTCATGTAACATACAAACATGAGATGTAATTGAAAATTTTGAAATATTCAGTGCTCTAGTTTAATTGGATGAAGCATCTATAAAAAGCGATGGAGTAAAAAAAACATCTGAGATCCGAGTTATTAAGTCTGTAGGGGTGTTTTAACACCTAGTGCCCTAAAGCCAACTGGTTTGGGAGTCACCGGCCCAAAGCTCGCTACATGGATTAAGGATGTTGCAAAAATATATATATCTGAAGTCTGAGTAATTAAGTCTGTAGGGGTGTCTTAACACCTGATGCCCTAAAGCCAACTGGTTTGGGAGCCACCGACCCAACACTCGCTACATAGATGGAAGATATTGTATATAAATAAAAAAAATTCAATCAAAATCAAGAAAAAAAAATCAGAAAAATCAAAAAAAAAATTATTCCATTGCTTAAAAATGTGTGAATTCTGATATAACTTTAAGACAAAAATATTACTTTATTTTCAACTGCACTTGTGACTATTGTGGGCAAAATGAGTTGATTAATATTTTGTTGGCTGTGTATATGGAAAATGGTAAAAATAATCGGAGAATTTACTTATTCGGTAATTAAGAAAGAAATAAAACAATTATTGACTTAGATAATAAGTTTCACCTGATTAGTCACTAACTTTTTATTCTCTTTTCTCTTGTCTTTTTTCTTTTGTGTGCATTAGTTTTATTATCTTTTTACTTTTGTAAAATTTTTGTGGGTATCGTTTCTGTAAGCCCTCACGAGACTATAACTCGTCCACTAGGGACACCTAGGGGTTTAAAGGCTTGTTGCGTATGCTAAATGCAACCGTGATCCTTACAAAAGTGGCTTAGTTTAATTTTAATTATTTCTTATATTTTATTTTGTTGTTTTGCTCGAGGACTAGCAAAATATTAGGTTTGGGGGTGTGATGAGCGGAAAATATATCAATATTTACCGCCCATTTTACTTAATATTTTGTTTAGTTTCTTGGGTTTGATGAACGTTTTGATGTGTTTTAGTTTATTTTGCAGATAAAATAATATTGGGACACAATGAAATCATTTAGGACGAAATTCGGGTCAAATAAGGGTAAAAAATTGGACTTGACATATTAATTTTGGAGATTGGAAACTTGAAATGGCGTTTTAACGAAGTGCAGTTTTGGAAATTCCAGTTTTGCGCATCTGTCGTATTTTGGGCTTAATATTTTACTCTGATATTGGATTGAGCTGATTCAAGTTCTATATTAAAGAAGACTCAAAGATCTACAACTTTGAAAGATAAAATAATTCTGAAGATTGCATGCCCGAAATTGATGAACCATCCAGAAGTGTGTTGTGTGTAATTATTAAAGTCATTTTCAAGCATTTTCAAAGCAAAAAATAAATTAATAAATAAATAATAAAAATTATCAAATCACCACCAAACAACATAAGCAATTAGTGGAGCAATTAATAATGGATTTGGTGGAGCAATTAGTGGAGCAATTAGTGGAGCAATTAATAATGGATTTGGTGGATGATTTGATGGAGGCAAAATTTTGCCTATAACTACCAAGCCATTTCATTTGTAAATTCATATTTTCTTCTAAGGAATTCCTTAAGAATACTAAGAAGATTGTATCTTGTTTGTTTATTTATAGCTTCAGTAATTAATTTCCGCTTTCGCACTTTCTTTTCTTTACTTTTCAATTTTTACTTTCCGTAATTTACCTTTACGCACGGTACTTTTCTTTCTTTAATTTTAGTTTTTACTTTTCAGTAATGAGGAAGTAACTCCCCTTTGCTGGGGTAAAAGGTAAAACTTTTATTACTAATATTTAGATTAATCTCCCTTAATTATAATATATAAACTAGATAAAACCTGACTTAATGAGGATACCGCCATATTGGTCGGTTGGTAATTATTTAAATTGGTTTTAACTTGACTAACTGGATACCGCCTGATTGGTCGGTTGGTAATTAATTATTAATTTGACTTAATCTGGATACCGCCTATATGGCTGGTTGGTAATTATCATGCAAAGTTAATATATATATTAAGTGAGATATCTAAAATAGAAGTAATAAAAGTGGATCCTTTTACCTCAGCATTTTCTTTTATTGTACTTTTACTTTATTTACTTTTCAGCAATTTACTTTCAGCATTTACTTTTCAGCAATTTACTTTCAACATTTACTTTTCAGTAATTACTTTCAGCAATTTACTTTCAGCATTTACTTTTCAGTAATTTACTTTCAGCATTTACCTTTTAGCATTTAATTTTCAGTATTTTACTTTATGTCTTTTATTTTATTTAAGTTTTTTACTACCCATAAATATGTGTCGTAACTAAGCCAGTTATCTGGGGTTGTGATGAAATCCAATATCACCGGTTTATAAGGGTTTAAATTACAGTTTGGGTAATATAAAGGTTTATTATTGAGCCTTAATCCTAATGCCTTTTATTAACTGGCCATTAATAAAATTGAACTGGTAAACTTAAAATGAACTTGGAAAAGGGATTTTAGGTTTAAGACCTTAGACTTAATAGCCCACGATCTTCCTTGAGGATAGATAACCCTTTAATAGATTTCCTTACAGGATAGGAATATACCTGTAGGGCGGGGGTAGCCATAATTGGAACTTAATCTTAATAAATTTAGATAAATTTGTTAACATAGGAATATGATTAATTGGGTTATACTAGGTATTTGTATTTGACCATCGGAATATGCTTTTACATAATTCGTGTTACATGTTAATAAACCAATATATTACACAAATGTAAAATAACCACTTCATCTTTTAAAAAGACATTGGAAGGATTCACAACCCTGGATATAGTTTTATAAATTTGAATTTTCTTCAATCTATTTCAAGCAATTTTATTTACTTGTTTTAATTTTAAAGTCACCACCCAATCAAACAATCAATCCATTAGATACTTGTAAACATTTAACTTCATAAATTGATAACAAGAGGTTTTAAGTCCTCGTGTGATCGATCTACAATGCGCATTTCCCCCTTACAGTTAGGCTCTACAACGATCTGGTTAGATGTTTGCACGCTTTCTAGAATTGAGGTTTCTGAAAGGAAGGGTCGTCATTGGTTCTGCGGAGACCTGGTCAAACACTTCACGTCTCAGGTCCCTTATTCACTATCGATTGCTCTAGGGTCTTCACTCATCTTGCTATCTCCAAAATTCATTTGTTATGTCACTATACGTACTTAATCCTCTTGACACTCCTATTTCCTTCTTATTGTCTCCATATCCTATCCTTCGGCTCTACACCATATTACTGGGGTTAATGCTGGTTCACTCTTCTAACCGCTTCCTAGATCTTTATTCTCTGTTTTTGTTGTAAGTTTCAACTATAGCACTCTATTTTATGATCTATACTGCTACTTTTATCACTTCTAAATATCTCCAACCTCACGGGTCTATCCCTGTATATTCCCATGGATTTCTACTGACTTTGGGCTGATCTGTAGGTTCTACTAAGTTTGATCTATTCATGTGGACTTTTACTAGTGATGCGAACCTTGTGCTGACTTGTCTTGCTCTCTGCGCTACACTGGATTCTCTTCCTAATAACCTCGAAACTTCCTTAATCTTTTTCTGGGTGATCTACCCTCCAAGATCCTACATGAACTCTCACTAGATTTCTTATGGTCGTCTATGCCTATACTGGTAGGGACTAGGGTAAACATACTATGTCTCGACGGGCTTCGATATCCTTGTTTTGGTGCTCTGTGTCCTGATAGGGTCTATTCCTCATATAAGGTAGGTATGAGGTAGGCTCAATCAGAGCAATTTCCTTATCTGGTGCCACTGGGGGATTCGAAGACTAAATAGTTTGAGGTACTGTCTCTATCAGATTACTGAGGGTAAAATAACTAACCCTTTTTATTTCTTGCTTGGGGATCTGGGTCGGGGTTTGGGTATCTGGAGTTCCTAAATCCTTTTTGGCATCTAGGTCCATTGGGGCCCTCAAGACTAATCTGGGTTTCTTACTTCTATTACCCCTCTGGCTATTCTTCGTTACTCGGAAAACTCGCTATTTATACAAAGTACTCGAAGGCTATTTGATCCATCCAAAAATATTTCCTAAGGAATGAAGGGATCTTACATCTACCAGGCAACTCTAAAACTTGTTGGGGTTTTCTCTATTCTCTTGACTACTATAGGTTCCTATACTTTCTTTCTGATCTGATCTTGTATCTCTATCTTTTCTTACTTCTGACTATTTAATCATCCTGACACTTTCCTTACTTATCTTCTTAGCTTTCTCTTTCTTTTTTACTTTCTTGGATAAATTTCTTTGGAATTTACTACCTGGTTCCCTAGCTTGTACTGAACTTCGGGGAGTAATCTAGGATGATTACGGAATGAATCCTATCCAGAGTAAGGAAAAAGAATTCAGAAGACTTGGAAATACTTGCTAACTTGTCTGAGGATCTTGAGGACATACTCGAGGATCGGATACAGGAGAGGTAGTGCCCCGCATACTAGTATCCCAGACATACTAAGTATACAAGACCCCAACACTCTACCCACTGCAGTCACTGACTCCCTAGACCATGCTCTGATACCATCTTTGTAACATCCCCGAGCTTGGGAGATGTCACTGGCAGGGGATAGCAGTACTAACCCCATAAGCCTCTGGCTTTCCGACTATATTCTTCACTACTAAACCATCTAAATGCAAAGTGATACACATAGACCATAGCTCAACACAACTACATAAAATATTTTTATTACTCATAAGTATGTACTCAATATTCTTCTCTTTACAACAATTTAATGGACACTTATAATGACTTAGACAACATTAATGTATACATGCAACCTTACTTTGACTCTGACTTGACTCTTATGCTCTCTAACTCTGAACTGATGAACTCCGAACCCTAGTGACTGCATCAGTATCCGTCCTACCAAGCTCTTCCTCCAAGAAAACCTGCAACCATAGAAAACTGGGAGTGGGGGGGTTAGATCGCTATTCGATCTAAGTGGGTGGACAAGAAAACTGGAATACTCAAATCAAAATATTAGGTTTTAAAACTAAATTTTCAGAAAATCACTTCATATAAAATCTCTTTAATAAAACTTTTCTTTCTGAAAATTGATTATGAAAAAGTGGTTTCTGAAAGCTGTTTCTAAAGTCTGGTTTCTGAAAACTGCATGTCTGAAAAATCTGATAACAGTGTTGCTCTGTATCTGAAAACCTTGACGTATGAGGGTGTTACGTATCGCCGTCCCCCCATACGCCTAACTATAGCCAGCAGTGTAAATCCATGAATTTGGGGCGTTACGTATCGTCGTCCCCCAAAGCATGCCACTACTGTCTCTGAAACTGGTGGTCTTGGAGCATTACGTATCGCAGTCCCCTAAGCCACAAAACTAGAACTGGGGGTGCGGATCTATACTACCACCCAAGCTCTGAAACTAGGGTATATGGGAGTTACGTATCGCCGTCCCCCTAGCCATGCTCTATGATCTGAGGACGTTACTTATCGTTGTCCCCTCAGTCCTCTACATGTACGCATGTCCTATGTCCGTAAATTCCATCTCTGTATAAGTTACATACTGGGGTGGGTTTTTGCCCCATGCCCCGAAAAACCATAAAATCATGCTTTAAAAATTTTTCTTTCCATAACATAACTTAAAATATAAATTTCATGAAATATATGTGATAAAAGAAATCTAACGCCCTAAAGCATAAAAAGATAAGTCTGATATCAAAACTAAATGAATAAAACTAGTTTAAGAAAAGAGGTCCACTCACTGTTTTGGGAATCTGGCCGGCATTACTCGCTCGCTGAAGGAATTCTGGTTCCTGCGATGACCCTAAAATCGACAACTTGGTTAGAAAATGGGCTGGGAAACATATTCCAAATTAGCCTAAATTTTCCCACTCAAGCTCTTACGTAACATCTTAAAGCATATTATTCTTATATCACAGTGTACCGTGTATTCCAAACTGATACGAGACCCTACGGGTGGTCTCTAACATACTAGGGAGGAACTGGGATGGTTTAAATCATTTTTAAGAAAATTTTGACCTCGCGTCGTGACGCAAGGTGATGTGCATCGCGACGCGTACACCGCAGAAATAAATTACAATTTTCAACACGCGTCGCGACGCAAGTTCCTTTTTACATCGCGATGCAAACCTGATTTTCCAGGTTCTGCACTGGTTCTTCACTGGTTTTCTTAGCAAAAAAAACATCCTCAGTGCTTCCATATCACTTCCAATACACAATCCGACAAATCACATCAATTTCACAGATACAAAACTACCAAGTTAACATCATTAACTACTCACTCATTTAATCACAATCCATTATTCTTAAATTAAACTTTAAACTTTTCCAACTCAAACACTTACTCCATAACTTAGTTCTTTACTAATTAACCACTAATATGCAACACATAACATCATCATAGCTCAATTTCACACATTATATTCCAATTTAATCTTCTAATCTCATATTCCCTACTTATCTCAAGACTTAAGGTTTCTTATAAAATTGGGGTATCACACAACAATCAATCCCCAAGCTTATATCCTCATCAATTGGAACCTCAAACATGTTATTATCATCATCATATCATTCATACTTCTATTATTTTTTATCTTCTTCCTTGCTATTATCTTCTCCCTTCCTCTCTCTTTCTTTCTTATTCTCCTCTTTCTTTCTTGTTCTCCTCTTTCTTCTTTCTTCTTCTTTCTTCTCATGGTATTCTTCTTCTTTCTCTCGATTTTTCCTCTTTTCTTTTTCCATTTTTGGTTTTCATGAATAGTGTACTATTTAAAGAATAAGGGGACTGATTTTTGGAATAATTTGGGTGGTTTAGATTAAGCCACCTCATCATTTCTAGACCAATCAGGAAGTCACTATAGCAGCTCACTGATTTTATGATTTTTGACTTGTTTCTGGTCAGAATTGGGGAAAATATTCAACGCGGAAGTTGTAGGTCTCGATTTCATATTTTCGGTGGTCTAAAATTCATAAAAATTAGATTTCGTATGAAAATGTTATCCCCAAAATATCATGGGCTATCCTGAGGGGAATATTGTACAATTTCGTACCGAGATTTCGAAGAGTATGCCAATTGTCCCCAAGGTCGTTACACGAGTATATTTGAGTCAAAACATGATTTATTTTATGTGCATTCATCCTGTACGTAATAGTACAGTCGCATATAGTAGTAAAAACTAACGGTCGTTATAATTGGTCGGTCGGTTTGGCCGGAAACGCGTTTTATGCTATTTTGCGGAAAAATATTTTCGCAAAAATTTCGCCGTTTTTCTATATTATTTATGTCGTTATATGATATCTAAAAATAATTTTAGGTGAAATATGAATGAATTATTAATATTTGATATTGAATAATTTATTCGTAAGTTTAAAATTTTAAACTACGATTTCGCTCGAACAGCGCTTTTTCCGCTGCACCTCCCTGATTTGAGCCCAACAAAATGGTACCAGAGCGAGTCTGATCCTGGACACCCGATATGATTAGCCATTTAAAATTCAATGTTTAATTTAATCCTTATTTTATACTTGCATGTGTTTATTTAATTTGATTAAATAAAGTAAAATCATCTTTTGTTGGAAAATCCCCGTTTAAATAAGGTTATAAGCAAGTGACTAGTATTAGGAATACTTGTTTCTTCGTCAATACAGATGTAAATGTTTTCATGATGCTATGGCTGTAATGTGCCAAAGCTGTGCAATTATAGTTGAAGGTAGTTCATTTGCGCCGGTAGAACTTATAGATAAGAGACAAATTCAAGTGAAAATGGAAATCCTGAACGTGCCAAAGCTGTCAGGACTACATCGGTAGCTTGAGTTTTTCATTGACAAGTATAACCTTGATACTCCTCCTTATGAACGTGCAAACTTCCATTTGGTCATATGCTTCGTTTTGAAATTTGATTTGTTGTTTGAAGTTGTTATATGCATATTGATGTGTATAATTGTTAGATGACATACATGGTTGTTTGTGTGCCAATAGTTGGACTTGAATTACTGTTATTCATGTTTACAAGAATAATCTATGTTCACAAGTTCAAAAAGTGGTCATTTACTCCCAAGTATAAGAGTGTCGAAGTAATAAAATAACCCTATAAGTTCGAGGTCGATCTACAGGGAATATATTTAGTAAAATAAAATAACAATTTGAGTAAAAATAAAAAGATTTGATTTGTTTGAAGTGATTGAAAATTTTAAATTAAAATGCCATAATAAAATAAAATATTGGGGCTATGGGATCCACTTTTAATATTTCAAATTAGAAATCTTACTTTTTTTATAATATATAAATTATCATTATTACCCAATAAAGGACACAGAAATCGGCGACGCTGTTCTAGGCTCGCGGCCTAGTTGGGAGTACGGAATAGCCCACGGGGGAACTAAACCGGAGAAATAACATAGAATCGCCACCCGGTGTGAACCGGGAAAATGATTTAAGGCCGCACTCACCCCTCGCAAGGGAATACCTCAAACCGTTGGGTTCGGAATGGTCCATTACTTATGCCACTTGTAATGAAAGGATTTGTGCAATAATCTAACCAAGCCTAAGCAACATATATTTCCAAGGATAATTTACTTCTAAGTTCGCATGTATAAAATGAATCATCACAACGGCAAACATACGATATCACATAATAACCTCATGAACATGTTGAATCATCAAACACGAAAAATAAAATAACAACCTAAACATAAAGGTAAATTGAACGCCTATTGCGAAAGGAGATAACAAGATCATGCATAGATGAATAACATATTAATGGTTAAGTCATGCTTGAGAAACAAGTAACATCCTAACGACCTAATCATGATTGACCACAATCTTGCGAACACATTAAATAGATGAATGCGGGAATACAAATGGATGATAACAGCAAAAGTGTCAATGATGGAATGGCATGGTTAATTATATAATGCAAGAGAAATCACCCAAGAAGCAATCATGCAGGAAATGTGATGTGAAAGGACTCAGTTCAGGGTATGTGCGTTCGTGTAGCGTTCGTAAACGCGTTCGAACGGTAAACAAAAGGTTCGCGTTCGTATAGCGTTTGATAATGCGTTCGAACGGGACAAGACCTGATGAAACAAAATGCATGCGCGTTCGAGTATCGTTCGTAAACGCGTTCAAACGGGAAATAGAAGGTTCGCGTTCGTATAGCGTTCGAGAACGCGTTCGAACGGGACAGGAGCTGATGCATGATACACGACGCAAACACATACACAGATGCACAATGTAGGACCCCGTATGCCCGATTGAACTCATTCCCATTAAATCGAGTATACCTCGACCGGTGCGGTAAAACATCATGGTAAAGGTAGCCTTTAGGCATTTTCCCTCGAATACAGGACATTTAATCCACCCTAGTTAGCCTATGCGCACTAGAATGCAATACATGCGTAAATAGAACAATGATATGCAAAAGGTCAATGACATAACAAGAGGCGCGGAAAAACATCGTGGTAAAGGTAGCCCTTTAGGCATTTTCCCTCGAATAGAGGACCTTTAATCCACCCTAGTTAGCCCATACGCATTACATTACAATGCATAAAAATGAATGAGACAATAATGTGGACTTCCGTATATCCGATTAAACGTATCTCACATTCAATCAAACACACTTCGTCCGACACGGCAAAGTATTGTCGTAAAGGTAGCCTTTTGGACTTTTCTCCCCTCAAATTGAGAACCTTTAGACTAACATACTAAGCCCATGCGCATTACATCACAATGCATAGAAAATAAAGACAACAATATAGGACTTCGCATATTTGATTAAACATATATCACATTCAATCAAACACACTTTGTCCGGCGCTGTAAAGTATTTTCTTAAAGGTAGCCTTTTAGACTTTTTCTTCCCTCAAATAGAGAACCTTTAAACCAACATACTAAGCCCATGCGCATCACATCATCAATACAAATAAATAATCGTACGGAAATTAAATGGCGGAATATAAAATGCGGATAATAAACAAATAAGATAAAACAAAGCGAAATATGTGTCGTTTGCTCAAGTGGTACGTGGAGTTGTATCCCAAGTACAGACCGCACTATCGTCCATTCGGATTCGGCTACGGAATTTACGTCTGGGTTTCCATCCTATATACCACAAGAGATGATACATTTTCCATTCATTCAAGGGCCACAACATGCATCAACAAACGACTCTCATGCGGAAAAAATAAATAAAATAATTAAAAGATGAATGAAAATAAATACGAAAAGTGCCATCAGGTCTAACCTTTTATGTCGACTCTTGGAAACGTGTTACAAGGCCGTCGGGAGGGCTAACACTCTGTAACTCTTCTGGTTCACTGGTTCACGTCTTTCCTCGTTGTTTCACTGCTCCGGCTACTGTTTTCACTCCGTTTCGATGTTGTTTTTGGTCACTATTTTTGCTGTATAAAGAGGACTGTTTTTGGCGTTCTTTTAAGGGTTAGGGGGCTGCGTTTTTTAGTGATTTACTGGCAGGTTTTGGGGTTGTTTATGCGGTGGTCAGGGGGCTATTTTGTGATGCAGTTTGCGTGCAGTGCAGGGCAATTTAGGGGCTGATTTGTGAGGTGATTTTCGGTGATGGATGGTATTTAGGGGGATGTGTATTCGGTTCTTGAGAGTGAAAGAGGAGAAGAGAAATTTCTTGTACTTGTACTTGAGTTGGGAGTGAATGGCTAGGAGTTTTTTTGTGTGAATGAGCTCCGAGGTTCTAAGGGTTGGATTGGGTTTCTTTTATAGGCAAATGGTAGGGTGAATCCATGTTTGAAAAGGAATAAGATTTGTGTATTAAAGAGATGCCATTTAATTAGTGTCACATAAGGAAAAAAAATATTTAATTGGGGACATGATTTGTTTAAATTAGGAATAGGTTTATTTGATTTGTTTATTTGTTTTATTTAATTTGGTATATGATTTGTTTTGTTTAGGTAAGTGGATTTTTTATTTTAGTAGGTGATTATTTAGATTTTATTTGATTTATTTAATTTAGGAAGGATATTATTTTAATTTGTGACATGTTTTAAATGTTTTAATTATTTTTGGGTGGGTTTTGATGGGCTAATTGGGCTTGGGCGTGAGGCTAGCAGCAAAACAAGAAGTACCGACATCGTTCAAACGCCGATTCGAACGCTGCACGAACGCCCGCAATCTGCTTTATGTTCGAACGTGTTCACGAACGCATCACGAACGAAAGCAGTGAACATGCAAATTGAATCCGATGACATACTTATTCTGAATTTCCCCTTCCGACATTCGTTTCCCGCGACTTCCATGACTTAAAAGGTAGTGTCTCCAAATGAGACTCATTATAGGGACTTACATGCAAAATGCAGTGCCTACTCCCAATTAATTTATTTCAAGAATTAATTATGCTAAAATTTATAAAACCAGCCATAAAAGCGATGATAGCTTTTGTCTAACAAAGTCCAGTTAGGTACTCAGTTATGCCAAATAAATAAAACCGGCCATATAAGAGGTAACAAAGTTTGTCAATAATTAATCCAGATTTAAATTAAATATTAATCATTAGATTATAATTTATTTATTATAATATAAATAAGATTAATCTAAATTTTCATATTAAAAGTTTCACCCATTATCCCAGCAGGGCGAAATTAGCTACTCATAATTTGAATAAAAACACTCATAATTTTAGTAATAAAAGAAAAAGAAATTATAAGAAAGTTCTATAAAAATAAAACACACAAGACACTCTCTCCCAAATTCTATAAGAGAAATTTAGAAGAAAGTATGCATTACTGAGGTGTTGAGCCCATCTATTTATAGAGGGCTCAACGCCCTCTTTCTTTTACAATTTGTATTTCCAAAATGAAAATTGTCAAAGTGATAGGCCAATCCACTTAAAGGTAGATTGGCCATTTATAATTTTTTTTTTCTTTTTTGTTTGTTATTGATAATAATAATTACATATGACATTCTTTGGATACTTCATCAATTTTGGTCTTGAAAACTTAAAAATTAGAAATTCATATCAACATCAAAGTTGTAGCTCTTTGCGTCTTCTTTCATTTGGACTTGGAATCACTTAATCCGATATTGGAGTATAAAGTTATGGCCAGAATACGAAAATTGTGCAGGGTTAGAATTTCTGAATTTGTACACTCTTAGAACGCCCTTTCAAGTTTTTGGCCTCCAAAATCCAAATGTCATGTTCATTTTTCTAGTTACGCATCCAAAATATTATTTCACCTATATAAGAAATAAAAATCACAGTAAAAATATATAAAACGTAAATTTAGAGGATTAATGAAACTATAAGTGTCAAATGATTAATTTTTCTTTTACTAAATGTGCATTTTTTAGTGTTCATCACACCCCAATCGGCTTATTACTAGTTTCTAGCAATTTTAAGCGAAAATTAAAAGAAAAATTCTTATCCAAGTTAATAATTGTTTTCTTTCTTTTTGAATAATCAAATAAGTAAATTCTCATGTACTTTTTATCATTCTTCTATACACACATAAAATAAAGTATCAATCAATTTTTTGGGCCCACAATATTCACAGGTCTAGTTGAAAAGATGATAATATTTTTGTCTTAAGGTTATATCAGAATTCACACATTTTAGCAATTATAATTTATTTATATACAAAAATAATTTTTTTATATAAAAATAAAAATACGCATTCAATCCTGTAACGAGCTTTCGGCCAATGACTCCCAAACTAGTTAGCTTTAGGGCACTAGATGTTAAGACACCCCCTAAGGACTTGATTGCTCGAATATCAGATATTAAAAAGAAAAAGTGTCTGATTCCTTAAGCTTTCCCTTTAACCCATGTAACGAGCTTTGGGCCAATGACTCTCAGGCCAGTTGGCCTTAGGGTACTAAGTGTTAAGACACCCCTACAGACTTAAATGCTCGAGTTAGAGAGGCTACGAAATCGAACTTATTTAAACACATTTTTTTATAAACTCAAACTCTACAGTTTTACGCGAACAATCATTGCTTATTGAGGCAAGATGTCTGGTTACTAAGTAAAAACTTGATTATTATTATTAATTTTTTGAACTAACTCAAGCTCTACAGTTTTACGTGAACAATCACTGCTTGCTGAGTCAAGATGTCTGGTTATTAAGTAAAAGCATGGTTAGTTTTTTTCTTTGAATAAAAACATAAATTCCGCTGCCGTTAGGTGCTACCTCCACAAACTATAGAAACTGAATATTACAAAATTTTCACTTACAACCCATGTTCATATGTTACTATGTATGTTAATAATACCTGTCAAATGAGCATATGAATATCAAATTTAATCAATATTATGGAGAATTCACAAATTTAAATGATTCAAAAGGAAGGAAATAAAAATAATTTATTACGAATTAAATTGAGATACATCTTAGGAGCGAAAACTACTTATACTACCATCTCTGAACAACAATTCACTTGGTTAGTCAAAAATTTATGTTAGTGTGTTTAGTTTTTTTTGAAAACACAAAACAAAATAAAAATATTTTCTTACATACAAAATAACAACAAAGCAAAAACACTAATTTTTTTATTTTTTAACATAAAACAACAACACAAAAAATGAAAACTTTTTTTATAGAAAAAAACAACAATGAAACATAAAAATGAAAAACAATCTAGTCAACTATCCCCTCCCCAACCAAATTGAGACATTGTCCCCAATGTCTAAATAAGAAGAAGTATAGTTTATAAGACATCACATAGTTAGTGTGAAATTGATAATTGAATCTACGACTATTTAAAAGAAAAATTACAGATTAATATCCAAGTTCACCTATGCTTCTTGCCACGATCGTTATCATACCAGTTCAACTTGGAAATAATGGGGTCGATTTTTGTTCATATGCTAAAAGTTGGTCAATTAATTCATCAGTTTTTCTTGCAGTTAGGATGATATCTTTTACTGTTTTCGAAATTAACCTAAGTCTTTTGGCATCCGCAAGAAATACTAAAAGAAAATCAAAAAAAATTATCAACATTAAGTAGTCTAATGGGTTTTTGGTGAATGTTCAAGTTCGTCCATGATGCCACTGTGAATATTTCTTCCAGTGTGCCTAGCCCACCTAGTAAAGCAATAAAAAAGTCAGCATGATCAATCATTTCAGTAAGTTTTCAGACATACCTGAGAAAATGCATTCTTCTCCAATTGAAATTTCGATGGGGTTTCCGTTGCCAAAGGTTTTGGAATTATCCCCAAAACTTGACTGTCACCTTCTGTACAGCCTTTGAAACACATCCCATCAATCCAAGATTTCCACCGCCATATACTAAATGCATGTTTTTTTTCCGCCATAACTCTACCCAATTCTTTTACAGTCTCAATAAATTCTAGTTTAGTTCTAGAGCTAGTTCCACAAAACACACAGATATTAGTGACTCGTCTTCTTGAAGTTATCTCCATTTTTGTTCTCTCTCTTCTAGATGTGTCGAAGAGAGAAATGACGAGCTGAATTTATAGATCTTGAAAATGGTGAGTAATAAATGCACTAGTACATGCAAAATGACAATTGTCAGATGAAAAGTAAATAGACTGTGAAAGTCAAAAAGTTTAGATACTGTCAGCAAAATTAAAGTAAAGGAAATCAAAACAGTAATTTAAAAGAAAGGAAATCAAGGAAATAAATTAAAACAATATGTACTGGTAGTTGTGATTGTGGCTCACATATTTCTCTGGTTTATGTCCAGTAACGACTTGAACGCCCTCTATGGATCGGGGATATGTTTCACATCCAATTTTCATATAAATTGGAAAACATTGTCTTTTAACTATATTGTTGTCTTTCTTTTGAAATTGTATATACAAATTACGAATCACTTGATGAACATGTCCACTAGGATGCGTCTCAATAGTCAATGATATATCATCTAAAGACTCCTTACTCAAGCCATCTCTAATGAATTGAATTTTATCTTCACGATTGTCAGATACCATTTCTAAAGAACGACAACGAGTGTTGCACGTCTAGCGTGCACATTTATAACAAACACCTAATTATTTAGCTCTTCATTTTTAGCGTAGGTGTTTTCCCTAAACCAGACATGTGAGAAATGAAAGAGTCAGATTACTCACCTACCAAGCGAACACTTACTTCAATTACCCAATGAATATCACTAGGAAAATAATGGATCATAAGAAGCCTCATTCTTTCAGTGCGTGCTTTGTAAATTTTCATCAGAGCATTTTTAGGGAGAGAAGGAAAATGATTATGGAGTTTCGTGAGAGTTTCTTCCATGCCTTGATGGCTCCAGTCTGGAGGTATTTTCCTTCTTGATCGTTTGTGAGAGAGGAAGAAATTTCCACAAGGTAAGATTGTTCATTTCTAAGAAATGCATCTTCAATCCTTCTGGAAAAGCCTTCAATTCCAGATTTGGTGCTTCCTCATGTTTTTCTTCTTCCATTGTTCATAGTTACTCAAAATTTTGCTTCTCTCCATTATCTTCCAGTAACTATGTAGAATCAAGTAAAAAAAACATTTGGAATATTCGAATCTAATTGTGTATTGATTACAAAAATTAGCTGTATAAATTTTTGTAGGATCAGATAAACTCCTCTGAATATATTCCTCCACAATTGGTTCAATTAGTTCCATGCTCTCATCCTCACTGTCATCATCATACGGTTGTTTGCACATATTAAAAACATTTAGCTCCAACGTCATATTGCCAAAAGATAATTTATGATTCCAATCCTGCAATTAATTAAAGTGTTAGCTGTTGCTAAAAATGGGCGACCAAGTATTACAAGAATTGGCTTATAACTATCTGCTACATGTTATATTTCCAAGACAATAAAATCCACAGGATATATGAAATTATCGACTTGTAATAACACATCTTCCAAAATTCCTTTCAGTACCTTGACTGATCTATCGACAAGTAAAAGAGTAGTTGAAGTTGGTATTAATTCGCCAATATTAAGTTGTTGGTAAACCAAAAATATAAGTAAATTTACACTGACTCCAAGATCAAGCAAAACATGTTCAATTTTTTGATTTCCAATAATACATGAAATAGTTGGACAACTAGGGGCTTTGTATTTTAATGCATTATTGGTTGAGAGAATGAGACTTACTTGTTCATTTCGAAAAGTTTTCTTTCTTACCTGATATTTTCTTTTAAAGCTGCATAAGTCTTTCGGAAATTTAGCATAATATGGTATCTGTTGGATGGCATCTAACAAAGGAATATTGACATTCACCTGTTTGAATATTCGTATATCTATGCGGAATGGTTCAATTTCTTTATTTTTAATGCTTGAGGAAATAAAGATCCATGAGAAAAATTATTATCATCAACGATAGGTAATGGTTTATCAACCTCTTCCTTACCCTCAAAATCTGATTTATTTTCAACTTCGCGAGGTTCAAGAATATGTCTGTGGATGATCTTACCACTACGAAGAGTAATAACAGATTTGACTTTATCTATGTGTTGACTATCAAAACTACCCTCGTGAGGGTTTTGATGATTCTTGGGGTTTGAATGTGGTTGTGTATGAAACTTTCATTTCTCATTAATGGACAATGCAGATGTGATTTTAGAGAAAGTATCTTTCAGATCAATCAATGTTTGCACATTTTAGTTATTTATGACTTTTTATTTCTCAATGAATTTATGTAAGGTATCCTCAAGGATTTTCCTAGGTGGTGGGACATATGGTGCATAACACTTAGGAATTTTGGAGATTCTGGTGTACCTAGAGAGATTGTTGCGATGGTTGTGCTTGGTCTTTCCTAAGGTTAAACATACCTCTATCGGATGGTTGTGGTTTTACAGACGACTCATAAGTGCCAAATGTGTCCCATTGTTGTGTTTTCTCTGCTATGTGTTCTAGGTAATCTAGTGCATCTTCGAGATTTTTGTCCCTAAACTCACCATTACACATCATTTGCATTACTTGTCTACCTTGAGGTGTTAAACCCTCGTAGAAGTAGGCGACCGGCCTCCATGTTTCAAACCAGTGATGTGGAAAAACATTCAACATCTCTTTAAACCTCTCCCTACATTGGTAAAATGTTTCCCTACTCTTGTATGGAAGTTGTGATTCTCCTCTTAAATGAGTTTATCCTGTGAGAGGGAATTTTTTTTCGGAAACTGTTCTTTCAAATCATCTCATGTTCGGATGGATCCTGACCTAAGGTTCTGCAACCAAATTTTAGCTTTATTCTTTAAATAAAAAGGAAAAAACTTTAATTGAATTATATTCATGCTACAATTTTGGTCTGTGGAAGTGTTACATACCTCTTCAAATTCCCTTAAGTGTTAATAAGGATTTTCTAATTCTAGACTGTGGAATGTGGTTAAAAGTTGGATGACACTTGGTTTAAAATTGAAATGTACTGCATCTGGGGGAAAAATAATGCAAGATGGTGATCCTGTCCTAGTGGGATTCATGAATTGTCTAAGAGTCCTAGGATGGTTAAGATCATCATGTTGAGACTCGTTTTCTTCCTGATCAATTGGATTTTCAACTCGGGCAGGTATTTTCATTTTGGCTATCGGTCATTTTGACTGACGATGAATGTGACGAAGACTCTCTATTTAATCGACCGCTAGATGATCGAGACCAATGTCTCATGCAACCTAAATGTAGACTATATGCTAAAATTTAAATATACAAATGAAATACTTACAAAAGAAAAAAATTAAAAAAAAAAACAAGTGGGAAAAAATAAAAATAAAAATAAAATGACAAAAGAAAAGAAAAAGAAAGAAAGAAAATATAAATGTAGTGATTAGATCTAAAAAGGTCCCCTGATTCTTGTCAGTTCAGATCTCAATTGAGTTTATCGTTCAGCTGTCTCAATCTCTAGAATTAGGTTCTCACAAAAAATAATGAAGAATCTCTAGATAGGGATGATTCAAGAATTCTTTGGGAAAATGCAAGCTTCATTTTAATTGATTTTTTTGTCTCTTGTAACCTTGAATAATTAGTACAAGGTTTGTATGTATGTAGGACGTCTGGGTTCATGATTCATTTAGGATCAATCGGGATATTTTGGATCTACACAAATACAAAAAAGAAAGAAAGTAAGATGCAGAAATACAACAAAAAAAAAAGAAGAAAAGAAATACAAAAGAAAAGGAAAATAAAAATAAAAATAAAGTAAAATAAAAAGAAAAGAAAAATTATTATTTTATCTAGTAAATTATACTCACCGGCAACGACGTCAAAAACTTGACACGCTCAAAAAGTGGTTCTTTACTCCCAAGTATAAGAGTGTCGAAGTAATAAAATAACCTGGTAAGTCTGCGATCGATCCACAAAGAATAGATTTAGTAAAATAAAATAACAATTTGAGTAAAAATGTTTGATTTGTTTGAAGTGATTGAAAATTTTAAATTAAACTCCAACAATAAAATAAAATACAAGGGCTATGAGATCCACTTTTAATATTTCAAATTTAGAAATCTTACTTTTTTATAATATATAAATTATCATTATTGCCCAATTAATTTATTTCAGGAATTAATTATGCCAAAACATTTAAAACCAGCCATAAAGGCAGTGATAGCTTTTGTTTATAACAAATCTAGTTAGGTACTCAATTATGCCAAATAAATAAATCCAGTCATATAGGCGGTAACAAAGTTTGTCAATAATTAATCCGGATTTGAATTAAATATTAATCATTAGATTACAATTTATATATTATAATATAAATAAGATTAATCTAAATTTTCATATTAAAAGCTTCATCTATTACCCCCAACGGGGCGAAATTAGCTACTTATAATTTTATTACTAAAAGAAAAATAAATTATAAGAAAGTTTTAGAAAAATAAAACACACAATACACTCTCTCCCAAATTCTATAAGAGAAATTCAGAAGAAAATATGCATTATTGAGGTGGTGAACCCCTTTATTTATAGAGGGCTCAACACCCTCTTTCTTTGTCAAAGTGGATTGGCCATTAATATTTTTGGTTTTCCTTTTGTTTTTTTTTTTTTATAATAATAATTACATATGATATACTTTGGATATTTCATCAATTTCGGACTTGCAAACTTCAGAATTAGAAACTCTTGTCAACAACAAGTTGTAGATTTTTAGTCTTCTTTAATCTGGAACTTGAATCACTTCAACCTGATATCGGAGTATAAAGTTATTGCCAAAATACGAAAATTGTGCAGGATTGGAATTTCTGAATTTGTACACTTTAGAATGCCCTTTCAAGTTTTTGGCCTCCAAAATCCAAATATATATCATTTTTTTTCTTTTTTTGCATCCAAAATATTATTTCACTTATATAAGAAATAAAAATCACAATAAAACTATATAAAACGTAAATTTATTATTATTTTACAAATATGCTAAATTAAGGTGATTAATGAAACTATAAGTGTAAAATGATGAATTTTTCTTTTAATAAATGTGCACTTTTTAGTGTTCATCACACCCCAACCAGCTTATTACTAGTCTCTAGTAATTAAGCGAAAACTAAAAAGAAAAAATCTTATCCAAGTTAATAATTGTTTTCTTTCTTTCTAAATAATTAAATAAGCAAATTCTCTTGTACATTTTACCCACATTAAAATAAAGTATCAATCAATTTATTGTGCCCGTGTTGAAAATAAAGTAATATTTTTGTCCTATAATTATATTAGAGTTCACATCTTTTTGGCAATGAGAGTTTAATTATGAATATAAAAATAGTTTCTTTTTAATAATAATACATGTTTAATCCTTGTAATGAGTTTTGAACCAGTGACTCCTAAACTAGTTGGCTTTAAGACAATAAGTGTTAAGACACCCTTATAAACTTAATTGCTCGGATCTCAGATGTTAAAAAGAAGTGTTTGATTTCCTAAAACTTCGGTTTACCGATCTCAAACCAGATTCTAAAATAAAGTTTTTGACCCAAATCGGTCCAAAATATAGACCTCGGTAAATAGAAATTTCTGATTTTGAAAAATTGTTTTTCATTTCCAGCTGCACCACAACACCGACGTCATCTAATATAAGAAATACCATTCACCAACGTCATCTGAAAGAAGAAATACCTTTTACCTCGTCACCTAGGACAAGTAAATACCTTTCCTTTCCCCATTCAACACGTCTTGAAGGCATCTCTACAAAGTGTCCATGTCCAAGGCTTCACTTGCAATTCCAGTAGCTGACTCAATTACAACTTTAACTAACCTCCTTACACTATATACACACACACATATCGTGTTCACAAGTTCCATTCTTTCATAAAATAAAGTTCTCTCGGTCTTGTATCTCGATGGTTTAAAATCTCTCTTGAGAGCCTTCCTTCGACTTACCATATGGAAGAAATTCAAAAAGTAAACTACAAGACATGGGTAAGTCAAGTTTTTATATGTTGCCAATTTGGAGGGGCAGCACTAAGTTTTAGAGGCCTTAAATGAGTTTTTTAAAATGTGTTTCCCTATCAATAAATATAGATTTTTTTTTTGGGTTTCTTATTATAATAGATAATAACTTTTGTTAAAATTAACGTCTTTTATTTTCGTCTAAATTTGTGAGTCCAGCTAGCCGTCTGTGTAAGAACACTCAGCTAATTTGTCATCTTTCTGGCTTATTTTTATCCTGAGTTAATATTTTGATGTGTATATTTGACAGAAGTTGGAGATAAAGAAGCAAAGCCACCAGTGCTTGATCAACCACTATCAAGAAACTATTTGAGGTGGATTCGTATAGGCATCTTTGCATTTTTTGTCTCTCTGTGGCCAGGCAGCAGCTACTCTCTTGGGAAGAAATTACTATGACAAAGGTGGAACTAGCAAATGGCTTTCAACATTTGTGCAATTGGAGGCTTCCCGATTCTCTTCCTTGCTTCTTCATTTTTCGATCAGAACAGACATTATCCACACAATTACAAAGCCACCACCCATTTATTTGTTTAAGCTAACTTCAGTCTACATTTCCCTTGGCATAAACACAGCAGCAAACGGCTTTCTGTATTCAATTGGCCTCCATATCTTCCAGTTTCAACATTTTCTCTCATTACAGCGTCGCAACTGGCCTTCAATTCTTTCTTCTCCTACTTCTTCAATAAACAGAAATTCACTCCATACATAACAATTCTTTAGTCCTCCTCACAATATCCTCCACCCTCCTCATTTTCCAAAATGAGCTCAAAACACAACAGGAGTGTCTAAAACAAAATATGCAAAGGGATTCATATGCACTGTTGCTGGATCAGCTGGGTATGGATTGCAGCTTTCCCCCAACCCAACTCGCCTTAAGAAGGATCGTAAAGAAGGAAACTGTTACAGCAGTCTTGGATATGGTAATATATCCGTATGTTGTTGTCGCAACCTGTGCTACTCTTGTGGGACTTTTTGTTAGCAGAGAGTGGAAGAGATTAAACAGAGAGATGGAAGAGTATCAACTTGGGGAAGTGTCTTATATCATGAACTTGGGTTTGGACAGCTATATGCTGGCAGCTGTTTGCTGTTGGCTCAATAGGATTGATTCTTGAGACCTCTTCACTTTCTCTCCATGCACGTAGGAGGTATTGTTGGTTTGCCTATGTTCCAGTGCTAGCAGTGGTTTTTTCCATGACAAATTGTATGGCTTGAAAGTGATTTCCATGCTATTGGCTAATGGGGCTTTGTTTCATTTGTCTACCAGCACTATCTTGATGACTGCAATTCCAAGAATAAGAGTGATGATGGTTCATTCAATGAAGTTTCCAGAGCATCTTCTAGTAGAAGTTAAAGAGCTTGCTCATTCAATAATGGTGTTATTCATGTCAGTTTCAATTCTTGTAAAAATGTAATCTGTATGAATACTCAGAGCTATGGCAAAAATGTTCAGTGTGGTTTCAAAGGCTTTCCTAATTCATGCGAATAGCTGATGACCAAACAAGTATTTGCAATTCCACTGTGTTTGCCTGACGGGCATGCCTTCCGAATAGCCAAAGCAGCAAGGCATTCAGCAAATGGTAATTTATTATTTTTTCCTGTTCAGCCATGTCTTCAAGCAACTCTAAATTCAAACTTACAAGCAAAGGAAACATTATGACACTTGTAGACGCTGGTTTTCGCCCCGAGGTCCACAATCGAGAATTTGTAGTTGGGGGCACTAGCGATCCTGCAAAACAAAGGTGTAGAGTGGAGCGGGAGTACTGCCCACCGGTGTGATGGGTGCCGGGGGCACTCCGACGCCCAAGTCAGTAAATGAACATATGTAGTAATAGATGGAAGGTCAAGGTTAGATGCTACCTTGAATTCCGTGATGCCGTGAGGCCGTATGAGTGGGCGGTAAGTGGTAGGAGTGGCGAGCTTGAGAATGTCCCAAAGCTATGGGTATGAGAGCTAGAAGTTGAATGTTTTTTCTCCTGGAGTCATGTTCCTTATATATCCATGGTATAGTCAGTGTGCCTTTATTGATTGTCTTTTGATTATTTGCCCGTTAGAACATGGTAACAGTCAACTTAATGAAGTGGCCATTACTGCTTGCAGGTTGGAACAGATGGCTTGTGGGAGTCATTAATGAGCCTGGGCGTTACGTGGCTCCTCCTTGGGCTTGGGCTTATGAATCTCTAGGCCACTATTCACTTTAATCATTGGGCTTCCTTCTGAGGTAGAAACTTGGCCTGGAGTAAGTAAATGACAAAATTGCCCTTGCCCAAATTTGGCCCGTACAGTTTGTCCCCTACTCTCTAAGTCAAAGAGTCCTTGGCTTGGAGAGTACTTGATGCTTGTGTCGCTTGGGACGAGGTCATGGTATGTAGGCGTACTCGAGCGTTTGATGCTGCCATTTAATTGAATCAAACGAATGTCAAGTTATCAACTTGAGTCTACAAGAGCTATGGGGAAATATCCAGTTGTCCGAGCCAGATGATGGTCGGATAATGAAATCGACTCTACTAGAGCCATTGGGGAAGTGCCCAATTGATTGAACCAGATGAAAGTCAGTACCTCAGTCATACGACGTGTGTTAATCCATGTCTAAAATTTGACTCGACATGAGTCTATGAGGGATGTCCCCGGTCGACGGGACTTGATGAAGCCAGGAATATATGTCATACGATATGAGTAGTTCATGTCTACAATTCGACTCGATATGAGTCTATGGGGGATGTCCCCGGTCGACTGGACTTGATGAAGCCAGGAATATATGTCATACGATATGAGTAGTTCATGTCTACAATTCGACTCGATATGAGTCTATGGGGGATGTCCCCGGTCGACTGAACTTGATGAGTCCAGGAAGATATGAGTCATTCGACATGTGTAATCCATGTCTACAACTTGACTCGATATGAGTCTATGGGGGATGTCCCCGGTCGACTGAACTGATTGATGAGTCTAGGAAGATATGAGTCATACGACATGTGTAATCCATGTCTACAACTTGACTCGATATGAGTCTATGGGGATGTCCCGGTCGACTGGACTTGATGAGTCCAGGAGGATATGAGTCATACGACATGTGTAATCCATGTCTACAACTTGACTCGACATGAGTCCATGGGGGGTGTCCCCGGTCGACTGGACGTGATGAGTCCAGGAAGATATAAACCATACGACATGTGTAATCCATGTCTACAACTTGACTCGACATGAGTCCATGGGGGGTGTCCCCGGTCGACTGGACGTGATGAGTCCAGGAAGATATAAACATACGACATGTGTAATCCATGTCTACAACTTGACTCGACATGAGTCCATGGGGGGTGTCCCCGGTCGACTGGACTTGATGAGTCCAGGAAGATATAAGTCATACGACATGTGTAATCCATGTCTACAACTTGACTCGACATGAGTCCATGGGGGTGTCCCCGGTCGACTGGACTTGATGAGTCCAGGAAGATATAAGTCATACGACATGTGTAATCCATGTCTACAACTTGACTCGACATGAGTCCATGGGGGGTGTCCCCGGTCGACTGGACTTGATGAAAGTCCAACCGAATCTCCACTCTACCTGACATGATGAAAATGTCTAGGATGATAATCTCCATACGTGGTGTGGAGATGATTATCTTCATATGTAGTATGGAAGAGATGGATGCCTATCAAGGTCATTACTAATTTTACAAGACCTAACTAGGCTCAATGATACTACAATAGAATGAACTTTGATGAAAGTTTCATAAATTTTCCATACTAATTAACCTGATATAGGGTTGGTCGATTGGACCTTCTTGATTTGCAGATGACTCTAATTGTAAGAGTTCTACACATTGCTTTAACTTCACTTTATTTTCATTTTGCCGCTTGTAAAAATCTTTTTATTGAGTGGATTTTTCTTCAAAAGTCACGTGAAGCCTCATGGAGATTAGAGAGGATCTTTTGTCAAACGACATCGAGTATTTTGTATTTCATGTCTACGCTTGTCATGACAAAATGATTTCAGCCTAAACTATAAGCTTTCAAAAAACGGGCCCAAGTTGTAGGCCCAAACCAAGCTCAATTGAAAAGATCTAGGTTTGATTAAGGATCAGACTTTGGAAAGAAGTCGAGTGAAATTCTGGTGCACGATGGATCAGCTTCTTCGGTATCCTTTGGTCGACAATCAGAGTCTACAGAAGCATATGAGGTTGCTACACATAGGCAGCAACGCGGGTAGTCGAATCTGGCGAACGAAAAACCCTAGATTCGACCTCGTCATGCGCGATGATACGAGCCGGATTAAGAGCCGGTGCAGTCTTGGCCCAATCTCACTTCATTGAATCACCAGTTACGGCGCCAACGTCATCGCCATCCCCCGCGGTGTCGTCAGCCAATCGAACTAACTACATGACGTCGAAAGAGGAGTTTGAAGTGCTGACGATGGCGACATCAATGTGTCGTCGAATTCTGAGGATTTTTCGGAAAAGGGGATCCGATCGACGGTGGTGTGAAGATATAGTGGTGTGAATAAGATGATTTCACCTGTCGTCTGGAGATATTGTCCAATGTGCTGTTTGAAGATCGTTTCGATGAATCTTGTTTTGTCGGCTGCGTGCTGTCGGTGGGATTTTGTCATTGAGTATCAAGCTATATTTTTCACATCCATCAGAAACATAGCTTGTGAGAATTGATGAATCTTGATGTCAGCTTACATCCTGTCGAATGAAAAAAGAACTATGTGGTATGTGTTGCTCTGTGTCGAATTAAACTTCTCCCAAGCGTTTTTGCTTCTCGTCGACTGTGGTTTCAACCAAAATTGGGCATATATGCTTGTCGTGTTAATTGAAACCTCTGCCAAGTTGAGTAGGGCACTTATGTAGTTTTGTCGAACGGGCATAATCTTGTTCTTGGTCGAGGCTGTTTTGGTTTTTTTGTGTTGCAACAGTGTTCTATTTGTGTTTTGGTTCAATTGTTGTATGTGCTTGATGGGATTTGGTTTGAGGTCTATTGATATGGATGACTGTGGGAGGCAGGATGCCCAATAAGTAAGGAGTCGTGTCCCCTGGCAAGACTGTTTAACAGCTTCTGGTGCCTGGAAACAGTTGCTATGTTGCCCAGAGGGGTAGTGGTGTTGAGGGAACTGTATGCTTGGGATTTGGATCGTTGAATGTATTTCTGGATTGGAGTGTGTTATCTTCATTTCCTGAGACTATGATTGATTCTTGTTTTCAGGCAGGTGAGGAACTCTTATGGTGAAAGAGTCCGGTAAAGGATACTGCTACGGCAGTTTGAGAGTCAATTTACAAAAGCGTGGTAACCCGAGAGCCTTGATCTTGTTGCTTCTTGTTCAAGACTAGTAGTAGAGAGGCTAGTAACAGATTTAAGATTATATTGCTTTTGTGGGCGTTTGTGTAAGAGAGAACAGATGGTGGAGTAATCTGAATCGTGTGCTATGGAGTCGCAGGTTCCTCTGTGGATAAGGTGATGTATATACTTCTTTGATTAGAGGGGATTTGCCGCATAAGAGATGAAATGAAAGATGACAATGCGTCCTTATTTTAGAATGCTAAGGACAGGTTGTGAGCCGGATACATATCGCATCAACTCATGGCTTTTTTGAAATGGGTTGTTTGAAAAGGATATACTGGTTCTTTATTGGTGTTTAGAGGTAGTCAGTTTGCCTACTTCTTCTCCGATTGCTAACCCTCATGTATTGAGTTCCTGTAATTTGGTCACGCGGATTCTGTTCCTGCCGTGGGTGTGCTCTTACAATGTTGTTCCATTTTTTGCCACTTGAGTGTTTGGTTAGTTAAGTTCCTTGAAGTTTTGTCTAAAGCGCAGAATGGTCCTAAGGAATAGACCCTCCCGATTCAGCATCCAGGTCTACCTCACTACACTTTGCCAACCAAATACTTACTGCTGGAAGGTTTATAAGTGCCCTCCTCCAGAGGTGTTTGAAGAGGGTAGTGTGTGTTGTTTCTTTTTAAGTTGACCCCCTCATGTTTTCAAAAGAAGAATTATCTTAAAGTTATCAAGCAAGGACTGTATGGTCAGTGGGTTTGCTCCTAAAAGTGTGTTTATTAAGATGCGTTGGTAAAGATTTAGAAGCGAAGACTTTTGAGTTATCATCACACGACACAACACAATTCAAGAATGATGAAGTTTTAAAAGACTTCCACCCTACCATATATGATAGAAATCTGTGAGGCCTTCACTTTCTATTCCACTGGACCTGGTGAAGGTGTATGATATGGGTACTTTATGTCCCCATTTATAAGGACTTGACAAAGGCTAATAAGGGTCAATGGTCAAATGGTGTTTATGAAGATCTGTTGGATTCTTCACTCTACGGGGCTTGATGACAGTCCATGTGAGGCTATGTTTCATTAGACATGATGAAAGTTGGAATTAAACCCAAACCATGAGTCGGAAAGACCAAGGAAGCATACATGTCGTATGCGGATTACATAAAGACAGTGTAATGGGTTTTGTAACAAAGTGTTTATGAAAATGCTCAGAATAAAAGGAAGGATCCTATTTCATAATAATTATACATGTAGTGTCAAATGGAATCTTCGTCTAGTGCCACGCTTCATACTTGTCACGTGGAGTGAAACATTCACCTCATGCTAAGTCTTCTTCCGTCTTAGGTCGAATGAGATCTAAAATCAGTGTCAAGACTCATACGTAGAGCGTCGAATGGAATCATCGCTCAATACTAAATCATCATATATGTAATGTCCATTGTGATCTTTAATCAGTGACCTAACAATGTCAATTGGGGACACCTACTACAAGTCTTGAATTTACACTAATGTCGAATGAGACATCCATAAAAAGTCTCATGCCTTACTAATGTCGACTGAAACCTTTTTTTTTTTTTTTTTAAAAAAATGCAAAAAAAAAGGATGAGCAAGACATATACATGGTGAAGTCGATTGAGGAAGTTGAGCGATTTACTCAGTTGCTACAGGGAGTTGTATCGGAGTCTCTCATGGCTTGATTCTCTTCTTCTAGGGTGCGTAATCATTCTTAGAGTATGGCTAGTTGTGTGGTCACACAAGATCTGGTGTTTGGATACTACTAGAAGCCATGAGAGAATGTTTGTTTGTGAATTGTAGAATGTGAGATATTTGCCTGCTATGAACCGCTAAGCCCCACGGTGGGCGCCAAATTGTAGACGCTGGTTTTCGCCCGAGGTCCACAATCGAAAGAAGCTGTGAGTTTGGGTTGGGCACTAGCGATCTGCAAAACAAAGGTGTAGAGTGAGCGGGAGTACTGCCCACCGGGTGTGATGGGTGCCGGGGGCACTCCGACGCCCAAGTCAGTAAATGAACATATGTAGTAATAGATGGAAGGTCAAGGTTAGTGCTACCTTGAATTCCGTTGAATGCCGTAGAGGGCTAGGTAAGTGAGGTAGGAGTGGCGAGATGAGAGTCCCAAAGCTATGGGTATGAGAGCAAGAAGAAGTTGATGTTTTTTCTCCTGGAGGTCATGGTTCCTTATATCCATGGTATAGTCATGTGTGCCTTTATTGATTGTCTTTGAGTGATTTGCCCGTTAGAACATGGTAACAGTCAACTTAATGAAGTGCCATTACTGCTTGCAGGTTGGGAACAGATGGCTTGTGGTGAGTCATTAATGAGCCTGGGCGTTACGGGGCTCCTCCTGGGCTTGGGCTTATGAATCTCTAGGCCACTATTCACTTTAATCATTGGGCTTCCTTCTGAGGTAGAAACTTGGGCCTGGAGTAAAATGACAAAATTGCCCTTGGCCCAAATTTGGCCCGTACAACACTACAACTGGAGTATGGGATCTTACACCGGATAACTTGTTGACGACTTGACTTGAGAATTAACTTTATTTAAGAAATGTAGGGTGCACAGCAAAAAATCATAAGTAAATTTAATAACCTACTTAAATACTTGTGTAAGACTTGATCCACAAAATTTATATTAAAAAAAAAAATAAAAGACAGGTGGGATCCATTTATATTTTAGGAGAAGTCACATTATATTTTATTATTAAAATTATATCAAAATAATAATTGGGTACTGTGAATTTTTAAATATTATGTTGTACTATTAAATTATGATAAAAATAATACTTTATTATTAACGTTATACATATGAACCCATGGTTTTCTCTATTTTCCAAATTTTTTTTTTACTCACACATCCATGAGTTCCTTATTCTCAGATTCTCAAGTTTACCTTGAGGAGTTTATAAATTGATGGCTTTTTTCCCCTAATTTTTAACTTAAAAACTATATATCTCTCGAAATATAAAGTGTTTTTCATAAAAAAAATTAAATATTATTGATGTATAAATCATAAGTTTTAAAACAAATACTGTTGTCAATATATTTCAAAAAAAAAAAAGGTTAAATAACCCTTATATTGGACCGGTTGATCCGTCGACCGGTCCTCTCTGACCGGTCCGGTTGACCCTTAACCCTATGTCCAAGACCCTGCGACCCGACTCGTCGAATCGATCACATTGCCAGCCGAGGTTTTCTTTTCTTTTTTTTTTTAATTTTTTAATTATTAATTTTGATTTTTTTATATTTTTGTAAAAAATAATTAAATTATAGTTAAAACACTAACCCCCGTCCAACCTCTAACCTGACCCTCTCGCCAGAAAGGATCGATGAACCGGTTCGAGTTTTAAAATACTGACTGAATCAACCATTTTCAATCATTCATATATGCTTCATCGAATTCCATTCACCAAATCACAATTGTAAAAACTACATAAGATTAATATTCATATTTACAACTTTCATCAAGAAAAAGCTCTCAAATTAGGACTTCCACAATGTCAAAATATGTAGCAGAATCGTTATACCGCACATAACACACAATCAAGAAATGTGACTGTATCGACAAAAATGTGACTGTCAGACCAACCATTTTCAAACTCTCATATCTCCTCCATTCAAATTTTGAATCACAATCTGTAAAATTCTCATACACTTAATATTCATACCTAAAACTTTTATTAAGAAACATCTATAAAATTATTACGTCTACAAGGTGGAAAATAGCCACAAATTCATTAAGTCGCACATTATACACATCATAAAAATGTGACTCTTCTCATAAGACACAATCACATTTTACCTTAGTTTTATTGAGCTCCAATACAATCATATTTTCCCTAAAGTTATTTTACCTAAGTTACATTGAGTTCAGTCACAATTAGATTTTACCTTAGTCATATTGACCTCAATTACAGTCATATTGACCTTAATCACAGTCATATTTTACATAAGTTATGTTTTAACTAAATCACATAGAGCTCAATCACAATCACTTTCACTTCAATCACAATACAAAATCACATTAACCTATCACAGTCACATGGAGTTAAGTCACAATTACATTTTACTTAAGTCACATTGAGCTCAATCATAATCTCATTTTACCTAAATAACATTTAAACTAAATCATATTGAGCTCAATAATAGGTCACAGTAGTCACATGGAAACTAAGTTGTAAAAATAAGGAATGAACTAAATGGTGTAAAATATAAATAAGAATCTAGGAAATAAAAATCAGATAGAATAAAAAAGCATATTGTAATAAAAATACATATTATAATTGTTATATAAAATTTAATTAAATAACAAAACATATTATAATATCCCATGTAAAAAAAATGCTATTGAAATATTTACAAGGAACCTAAGCTCTACAATTAATTTTTATTATTAAATTAATAAACTAAATATCTCTACAATGTATAAGTACCTATTAAATAATTAATTAAATTGTTAATTTATTATTATAAATAATAAATTAAATAAAGAAACCTATTATAAGAAAAAAAAAAGAGGATATCTCTCATTAAAAAATATTATTAAAAAATGGTGGGCACGTAATCTCTACAATTAACCTATACGATTAATTTTTTATTATTAAATTATAAAATAAAATATCTTTAGAAGGAATTTTTATAAATAAAAAAACTTGTTTAATCTCTAATTAAAAAATCTAGTGTAATAAGAAAATTTATTATTAGCTCTCATTAAAAGAAAAAAAAAAAAAAAAACATGTTGGAGACTTAATCCCACAATTAACCCTCGATGATGAAGTTATTATTAGGAAATTATAAAAGTAAACAGCTCTTTAGAAGGAAGTGAGTTTATAAAAAAAAAACCTATTACATAAAATACATATTATAATTTTATAAGAACTGTTATTTAATAAGAAAAACATTATACTATCCTAATATAACTAATAAAATATTATTAAAATTAATAAATTAAATTAATAAATTATTAAATAAGAACCATATTATAACAATACAAACATTATATTATATCTATTACAATTTTTAAACAATATCACAAATAATTCGATTAAGTTAAATATTTTTAAGTTTTCTCATCGCATCACATGACACTTAATCTCTACAATAATTTTTTAATTACTATTATAATAAGAAGATATATTATAATCTTCTATTAAATAAAAATATATATGTGGCACATAATCTCTACAATTAATATTTATATTAAATTATTAAATTAAAAACCTATTACAATATAAAAATATAATATTCTATTAAAATAAGAAACATAAATAGTAGCTGCCCACAA
>SKCR01038413.1:0-92464 GCA_019454045.1 Zanthoxylum bungeanum | reverse complement strand
TAGATACATTATTATTGCTTTTCTTTTTCTTGACTTACATTTTTGAAACAAAAGAACAAAAGAAATTGAAAAGGCAAACTCTCTCCTCTTCTTCTCCTCTCTTCTCTCACGCCATTTTCTGGTTTTCAATGGGCAGTGAACTGCCGAACAGAACAAAAGGAAATGGAGGGAAGCAAGTGTGTTTTGTGGCAAAACAAGAGTGCTAGCACACTCCGGGATCATGCCAAGGTGATAAGGGAAGTATACCTATGAGCAAGGAACATTTTGATGAAGCTTGGAGCTCGTTTTTCTTGATCAAAATGGAGCAAAACAGAAGCACAAACTGCTGCAGTGGGCGCACATGAGCAGTGGGCAGTGAGCAAAATTTCAGTTCGTTTTTGTTGCCAAATCGTCTCTCAACCGCTCGATGTAAGTATTCCGCACTTAAATCGTTGTATTCGCTTATGATTCATGCTTGAGTTTTGATCTTGGGACCTCTAGAAACTCCAACAATAGTGTCACTATTTGTACAGATCAAGGTGTTGTTGTACAATTAACTATGTGACAAAGGAGATTGCACTCTTATCATTTGTGATTAGATCACCTAGATGTATAAATGATGAGAGGTCCCTATGATTAGTTCCTGGACGGAGAATTATATGAGACAGTATCAGTCCACGAAGGATAAATCATTAAATATCCCTAGTCAGAGCATTGTCGAGATTGGACATCGATAAATGCGTAAAAGACTAGTATTACACTTGTGCGCGTTGTGAGGGCACAACGACATAGTTCTCATATATTTGGGTATAGGATACTCATGCAAGTGTAATAGGAGGTTGTGTTTTACCGATGGTATGGGAATCAGCTTCGCTCTGGATAGACCCCCTCGGAATTCCATTGGTAGTATGACTATGTGTCTATGGAAGTCCGAAATCAGGGTATGTGTATTTGGTCTTAACCTGAGACTTGCACCGCTAATACTTGCGACAATCAATATACTTTGGTTGAGGTCGTCCAGGGCTTTAACAAGTTCTGTGTACGCCAATACTGGGTATTTTGAGAATCGTAGTGTGTTGGGTGTGATGTCAAGACGGAAGTGTCAATCCAGTCATATGGAGATGATGGTCACGTAGGATACGGGACTGGTTCTCTTAAATGCTGCAGCTATCGGGATAAAATGACAAGGTCAGGTTTATCCGATTATAGAGACTAGTTACCAGACATCCGACATGTGCTTCGTACGGGGCAGACACAATTCTAGCCCCAGGCCTAGCACGTGATCATTCGTTACTGGACAGAAATACGCAATACTACGGTATACTACGTCTGATACAGATCCTTTATTCCTGTAAGGATGTTTCCGGAGAATTGGGTAGGCATGGCGCTTTGCTAGAGGCCAACCTTGTCTTGTAAATCGGTATAAACGTAGTACGGGGTACTTACGTGTTCGGATAGTCCGACGACCGAATTTACTGCCAACATATCCGGGGATCTCATGGGTCGCTTCCCAAAGATTCATCGATGACGTATGACTCGCACTTTTATTAATCTGGGATTAATTCGATGAGAGAGAAAAATAATCTGGGATTAATTGCGGAGATATTTTATCCGGGATAAAATATCAATTAAAGAGAGATAACGATTAATTGGAATTAATCGATTAATTAATATATTTGATATATTAAACGAAATTAGATTTCGACGCGGAATTAAAATTAGATTTTAATTCGGGCGAATGAATGAATTAATTCGTTAGCGACGTGAATAGTGACTTCGCTAGGCGTAATCATTTAATTACGACGCAACGGAAAATTCATTAATTCGGAATTAGCGAACCCAAGCCCGAGAATGATTGCGAGCGCATTCGCATTTCGAATTCGAGTGCGGCACGCAAGTCACATCAAGCGTCAAATCATTAGTCACATCAATCGTCAAATCACATGTCACTTTGAGTGATGTGACAATTTGATTGTGTGATATGACTTGATGTGAGTTAGTGGAGTGGTTGGAATGTTTGGTATATACTTGATTTTTGAAATCAATTATATATTATTTACCATTCGACTTTTGACAATTTTTTGGTAAATCATTAATATATTTTGGAAAATATAAAAAGGATATTTGATATACTTTTACCAACACTCACTTTTCTCCTCTCTCTCCATGCTTCTCCTTTCACGCCCATTGAAGCCATTTTGAGCTTCTGGTCCAAAAACGTGAGCAGTGGGTGCATTTTAAGCTTGATTTTGTTGCAAAATCAGGAGTGCTAGCACACTTAGAAGACATACGAAGGTGATAGGGAAACCCACCCGTGAGCCGGGAATCGTTTGACGCCACCATGGAGCTCATTTCTTGAAGCAAAATCTGAAAAATTGGAGCAGTGGACGGCACTGCAGTGGCGCCACTTGGAAGGCAGAATTTCAGTTTTGTTTGTTGCCGAATCGTCTCAACCGATCGATGTGAGTATTCCGCTACCTCCGTTGATGTATTCACAATTATTTTTCATGCTTATATTGATCTTGGGACCTAATTAGAAACCAACATGACCTTAATGGCCTGCATGGTGTGTTAATTGGAGAAGCCGAATGGTCACTGTTTTTTTCACAAGCAATTTAGTTGCTCAGTGCGTGACTGATCCAAGGTTCATTGGTCACGTTTTTGATAATTTTGTGGCTGTTTTTATGTTGCAAAATAAACCAAAAGAATACAAACAGAAACATATGGGGCTGTTGACACTCGGCAAAAGAAAGGAAAAGGCAGAAAAAAAATTTCAAGTCCGATCCGTGAGTCAAAGACGCTTCCGCCGCGCGAGGAAAGCGTTTCCTACAATTGGCATTGAGAGCGAGGTTGAAAAGTGTTCTTAACCCTTCTCTTTTTCATTTAAAGTTTCTGTTTTTTTTTTTATATATTTATGTGAGTTATAAATATGATATGCATGTTTAGATGAGTGGGCAGAAAATAATATTCATGTGATGAATGAATTTTGCATTGGTCGTAAATTTTTCCGGCTCTTATTTTTGTAGTTTGTTTTGTTTTTGGGATGTAAGGCCATTGTTTAAAATTGTTGTAATTTTATTTTCCAATGTAAATTTTCAATTATTGTAATTTGGAGCACCGAAATCGCAAAAGGAGCCAACACCACCTTGAAGCGGGATTTGAAGACCAAGGGATGCCTTGGTATATTTGATGTACTAATTAGATTAGTATTGGAAAAATAAGAGCCTAGTCAATGCAAAATAATTTTATGTTATATGTATGTTTATTTCGAATTGTTTGAATAACATGTCATATAGCTTAGGGTGCACACTCTTGCATTTTACATGTCATAACATGTTTTAGATGCATTATCATTATAGACATGAAATATGATTTTATGTAATTTAAAATGTTTAAATTAGATTATGATATGCATGGAAATCAATTAATTGGATTAATTGGATTTATGGTTTAAAATTGGAATTATAATATATTGGGCTTAATTAGTGCATAATGAATTCCATTAGTATATAGGATGGAAACCCGGAAATAAATTCCATAGCTGAATCCAAATGGACGGTAATATGGTCTACACTTGGGATACAATTCCACGTATCATTGGATTTTATAACGCACTAAGATTAATTAAATAGTTTAATACAAATCTTGACCTTTTAGAATTCTTAAAAATTTTAAACTTATTAATGTTCTAGTATTTTAAGAGTTAAAATATAATAAGTCACTAATACCACTCTAATTAAATTAGTTTAATTGAGTAATACTATTAGTAGAGACTAATGGAAAATTAGTGATATAAATTTTAAGAGTTAAAATTGGTTAGGTCACTAATGTTAAACTAGTGTAAATAAAAAATTATGATTTAGCCGCCATATTTTATCCACACTAGTTAAAATAAAATATTAGATATTTTATAAGTAGAAACCTTAATCTTAAAATAGTGAGTGGGAGAGGGATATACGACAGTATATCCCGCGATCTCCGTTGTTAGTCCGAAAACGTGAGATTCAAAAGGTGCCTTGAGACGGTTTTGCTTTCGTCCCCCTACGAATGGTGTCTATTTTGGGTCAATATCATGTTTGGGTTCCGAGAGGATAGTGATTATAGATGTATCTTGTGAACTGACCTACCCTACGGCGGCACTTCACTTGTTAAGTCCAAGAATCCCGAAACGGCGGGTCACACTCACAAAGGAATAATTAGCTGTTAATAAAATTCCTTGATCGAATGAAACAGTAGTTGTTTAATATAAGAATAAGAGTTATTCCTGCATATATTAATCGACTGAGATTGTCTCGATCTATCATGCAAGTACTTGACCTACCCTACGTCGACACTTACTTGTGGGATGATAGATTTTTTGTGGCATAGTAATTCTCTTAGGTTTCTAATTCGTTATTCATGGTTCATGCATCATGTTTAATTTTATGCCAAAATTGTTTGATGATTTTGATATGCGATGAATGAATTTTAAATGCATCATTATTTTATTTATCAGTCATTGTTTCTCCAATTATTTCCATACTCTCAAACGATAAATTAACAGGAAAAATTATGTTAAGTGGAAAAGTAACATGAACACTATCCTAGTCTGCGAAGACCTAAAGTTTTTCCTGACGAAGGAGAGTCCTCTCGATCCGGCCAGAAATGCTGGCCAAGCTATACGCGATACCTACAATAAATGAGTAAGCCCGCTGCTAATGAGTAAGCCTGCTGCTACTTGCTAGCAGGGATGTCTGAGGTTCTTGCTGCAAAGCATGAACCTATGGCCTCACCATCTCAGATGATGGAGTCATTGCAGTGCATGTTTGGGTAACCTTCGGAGTGTCATCAGGCCATGGTCTCAGCGATGACTTCTAGGATGAAGGATGAGACATCAGTCCGAGAGCACGTCTTGAGGATGATGACCTATCTCAACACTGCTGAAACCCATGGAGCTCGTATTGACGAGCGTAGCTAGGTGACCATGATTATGGAAACTCTTCCAAAGAGTTTCCTGCAGTTTAAAACCAACTATGTTATGAACAAGTTGATTTTTACTTTGACCCAATTGCTTAATGTGCTCACCCATTACGAGTCCATGCTTGTGGATCCTCGTAAGTCCGGTGCTAAGGTAAATGTTGCCGAATCTTCAAAATCTGTAAAGATAAAGAAGAATAACACTGGGAAGGTAAAAGGTATAGCTACTTGATGTACGTAAAGACCTTGCTGAAGGTAACTTTACTATAAGAATCGAGATAGGGGATGTTGTTTCAGTAAAGTAGTGGGAGTTATCAGTTTTCAATTTTTTCAAATAAAAGTTATTTGAATTGAAACAAAGTGGTGTTTGTTTCTATGTTGTCATGGAAATTTGATTTATGTTTCAAAATTATTACATGATGGTTATCATTTTATCTAATAATAATAGTTATTATTTCAAAATGGATTACCTATATGCTAAGGAAACAAGGAGATAATTTGTATGTGTTAAGACCGTTAACATATAAGTCATTGCTCATTACTGAAATGTTTTAGGTTGAGAAACCTAAGACTAAACGGCAAAAGATTTCTCATGATACACAGATCCATGGCATCTTAGGCTTAGTCATATCAGTCTTGACCGGATAGATAGATTGATAAAGAATGGAGCCTTAAACTAGTTAAAGCTCGAAACTTTACCAGTCTGCGAATCCTATTTAGAAGGAAAAATGACCAAGAGACCTTTTACTGGAAAAGGTATAAGAGCCAGTCAACCACTTGAGCTAATACATTCGAACATTTATGGACCGATGAATGTAAGAGCCCAATGAGGTTATGAATACTTTGTCATATTCATTGACGAATATTGTAGATATGGGTATGTTTACCTAATGCAGCACAAGTCAGATACTTTTGAAAAGTTCAAAAAGTATCGTGCTGAGGTTGAGAACCAGTTAGGTAAAATAACAAAACTCTACGATCAGATCATGGAGGAGAATACCTTCACAGAGATTTTGAGGAATTCTTAGTTGAGCATGGGATAGTATCCTAACTCACAGCACCTGGAACACCACAACAAAATGGTTTTACAGAGAGGAGAAATCAGACCCTACTGGACATGATGAGATCTATGTTTAGTTATAGCTCACTACCTAGTTCGTTCTGGGGATATGCACTGCAAACTGCAATATATATCCTTTATTTAGTTCCATCTAAGTCTGTTCCTAAGAGTCTCTTAGAGTTATGGAATGGTCGTAAAACTAGTTTACGACATTTCTGCATATGGGGGTGTCCAGCATATATGCTGAAGAATAAGACTATAAAGTTGGAGCCATGTTCTCAGGTGTGCCTATTTGTAGGCTATCCTAAGGAGAATATGGGTGAATTCTTCTGTAGTCTTGAAGATAACAAAATATTTGTATCGACAAATGCTACGTTTCTAGAGGAGGACTATATGAGGGAGTTCAAGCCTCGAAGTAAGGTGTTACTCGAGAAGTTACTTACTGGTTCGACCAGCACACCATCGTCAATGACAGTTGACAAATACATAGCACCTTCGACATCTGAGAGTCAAATACAAGTTCGTGAGAATAATCTACCACCTAGACATAGTGGGAGGGTTGTATGACAACCTGATCGCTACCTTGGGATTGGAGAGGCACAAGTTATCGCATCCAGTGATGGTATAAATGATCCATTGACCTATCGTAGTGCAATGGATGATTCTGACAAAGAGGAATGGCTCAAAGCCATGAACCTAGAGATGGAGTCCATGTACTCCAACTCAGTCTGGGAACTTGTAGACCAACCTGATGGGGGTGAAACCCATAGGTTGCAAGTGGATCTACAAGAGGAAGAGGGGAGCAGATGGGAAGGTATAGACCTTAAAGGCTAGGCTAGTGGCCAAGGGTTATACCCAGAAAGAGGGAGTTGACTATGAGGAAACTTTCTCGCCAGTAGCCATACTCAAATCCATCTGCACTCTTCTATCCATTGCCGCATATTATGACTATGAAATTTGGCAAATGGATGTCAAGACTGCATTCTTGAATGGCAATCTTGATGAGAGTATCTATATGATACAACCAGAGGGGTTCATAGCCCAAGGTCAAAAGCAAAAGGTTTGGAAGCTGCAAAAGTCCATTTATGAACTTAAGCAAGCATCTCGATCTTGAACTATAAGATTTGATACCACGATCAAGTCTTATGATTTTGAGTAGAATATTGATGAGCCTTGTGTATACAAGCGCGTCATTGACGTGAAGTAGTTTTTCTCGTTTCATACATCGATGATATTTTACTCATTGGGAATGATGTAAAGATATTATCGGACGTGAAAACCTAGCTAGCTAACCAATTCCAAATGAATGTTTTGGGAGAGGCCAGTTATGTTCTTGGGATTCCGATACTTCGGGATCACAAGAAACGACTGTTAGCTATGTCTCAGGCATCCTATATCAATAAGATCCTTGTGCGATTTGGGATGCAGAATTCCAAGAAAGGCAATATGCCTTATTGGCATGGAATTCATTTGTCAAATGAACACTCTCCTAAGACACCTCAAGATGTTGAGGAAATGAGACATATCTCATACGCCTCAGCAGTTAGTATTCTCATGTATGCTATGTTATGCACGAGACCAGACATCTGTTTTGCAGTGGGAGTAGTCAGTAGGTTGCAGTCAAACCCAGAATTGGATCATTGGGTGGCTGTGAAACACATTCTCAAGTATCTTAAGAGAACGAGAGATTATATGCTTGTGTATTCCGGTGAGGATATGATCCTAAGGGGATATACAGACTCTGATTTTCAGACAGATGTAGATTCTAGGAAATCAACATCTAGATCAGTGTTTACCCTAGGTGGTGGGGCTATAGTATGAAGGAGTATGAAACAATCTTGCATTGCGGACTCCACCATGGAGGCTGAATAAGTTGCAGCTTGAGAAGCAGCTAAGGAAGCAGTATGGATCCGTAAATTCTTGGGAAATCTGGAAGTTGTTCCAGATATGGATAAACCAATCTCACTTTATTGGGATAATAGTGGTGCAGTGGCAAACTCCAAAGAACCAAGAAACCACAAGAGGGAAAAACATATAGAGAGGAAATTCATAGAAACCTGGCAGATCCGTTTACAAAGACCTTGTCGGCTAAAGTGTTTGAAGGTCACCTAAATGGTCGATGATTGTGTGACATGTCCCATTTTCTCTAGTGCAAGTGGGAGATTGTTGGGATGTATGCCCTAGGGCTACATGTGATGTAAACTGTTTTATGTGTTTTGAAATAAAACGATGCATTATTCATTTATCAAAGTGTTTGTTTAATTTTCGCATATTATAAATCATCTTGAATACCCTAGATTACTTATGTGCCTTCAGACTTAGTGTATGAGTGTCATACACAAGAGGATTTAAGTATGAAGTTATTAATCTTAAATAGTCCATGGAGAGCAAACAAAGTAGGTACTTTGTTTGTGATTTATCTATAGATGCGGTCCATTCTATATTTATATGGCGACCTTAATCCGGGATCGTCCATGTAGAGACATGAGAATGTATGCACCTTGTATGATACGATCATATAGGACTGGACCCAGATGGAAATGACATTCTTATAATATCCGTTAAATAAAGAAAGTCATTTTGATCTACTAGATGGTCATATATGGATTGATCTTAATCCTGAGTGTACTACGAACTCCTGCATGGTAGACTATGTCCTTTGATTTACAAAGGTGAGGTTGGTGTAACAGTCCCGACCAATAGCTACGTACTTTGGGGGCATGGTCTGTTTGTAGCTGGAAACGTTTCACATAGACATGGAGTTCACTCCTTCTTGCGAGAAGTAGATGAGTATATTTCTTAAGGGTTGATTCGGTACTTGAACGATTTGAGCGCTCAAGTCATTCTATTATGAATAGAAAGATTAAAATTCATAATAGTTATGAATAAATCGTTCATTAGAGAATCAATGGTACTTAAGGTAAAAATAATTAGAGGGGTATAACGGACATTATGACCCGACTCTAATTACGAGATACTCGTGAAGGGTCAATTTGTATGTGGTGACTATATCGATGGACACCGACTTGGTTCGGCTTAATATATCATCTGTGGCAACGCGAGTGCATCTTTGGGTTCTTAGTGGAATAACCCGGAGTTAATAATTCGGAATATTTAATTAAGAGCTTAGTTAATATTTCGAGATTATTGGAACTCGGAACCGTAGGTCCATTTGGTCCCCGTGCTAGCTCGATTTACTATAGCGGATTTAGTATAATTGGATAGTCTGATTATATACTCACAAAGGTATAAATATTATTAATATGATTAATAATCTTATTTGTCACACTTGGAACTATATATTAAAAGTTAATATATGGTTTTAATAATTATATGATAATTATTAAATAAAATTATATTTGATATAATGTAATTAGGCTAAAGTTGTAATTTCCAATTAAAGGGTTTTGGAAATTCTTGATTTAATTTTGGAAGTTACAAATACATTATGGCATTAATCCTTTAAATTTTGTAACACTTTTGGCTTTATGGAAAGTTATTTTGTTGTTACAAAATTAATACAAATAAATGAGATTTATTCCTAATTTTATGATGCTATTGCCGATTCTTAGAAGAAAAAAAGGGAAAGGTTTATTTTGGTTTGGAAACAAATTAACCTAAATATAAAATGAAAAATGTTTTCTTTTTGTAGGCATCCCCTTTGAAACCCTAGCCTCCATCTTCATCTTCTTTAAATCCTCTCAAGAGTTGAGGGGAAAAAAAAAAAAAAGAAGAAGATATTAAAAATAAAATTGAGTGTGATTTATGATCTCTAAATAGTTTAGGGATTTATCTTGTGAGTGTAGCCCACCCTACTTTCCGTTGGTAACGAGATATGGCTCGGAAGATCGAATGGTGGATCCGAGCAAATAGTTCACGTAATAGTTTTGGCTCATCATGGTTGGCCGAGACAAAATGAATTCGGCCGTGACTCAAAGCAAAGTGGTCCACGCTACAACAAAGAAAAGAACCGTACTGTGCTTTACAATATAGGCAGCATGTGATGCGCAGAATGAAATATATGCAATCAATTAATGGCCTGCATGGTGTGTTAATTGAAATATATGCAATCAATTAATAGCCTGCTTGGTGTGTTAATTGGAGAAGCCGAATGGTCACTGTTTTTTTCACAAGCAATTTAGTTGCTCAGTGCGTGACTGATCCAAGGTTCATTGGTCACGTTTTTGATAATTTTGTGGCTGTTTTATGTTGCAAAATAAACCAAAAGAATACAAACAGAAACATATGGGGCTGTTGATACTCGGGAAAAGAAAGGAAAAGGGCAGAAATTTTTTTTCAAGTTCTATCTGTGGGCCAAAGACGCTTCCGCCGTGCGAGGAAAGCGTTTCCTACAATCCCATCCAATTCCTAATTCCGGTAGGTGGGCATCCAAGTCCGAAACATATATCTAATATATTTCCTAACCTATTTCCTCTTAATCAACTAAGCTTGGCTTTGGCTCAACAAGCTTAATGATTCCAGTTAAGCGCGACCCATTGACAGTGGGAAAGCTTTGTAATCCACATCGATGAACAAGAGTGACCTTGACTTTGGCCAACAAGTCACAAATGCCCAAGACATGCGATATTAACATTGCTTTCACGGTTCAAACACATCCGCGATAGACAATGATCTTGACTTTGGCCAACAAATCAAAGCCAATCTTGGATCTTGAGAGAGAACCACTCAATGGAATGAAACGCTTAATATTAAATGCGTGGGCGTTTTCGTAAATTGACAATCAACTTATTATCTTTGATTATGTCTCATCATACACCCTTAAACATGCATTCTAAAAGCATAATAAGGCGCGATAAATATAATAATGATATGTGGATGGATATTCATATACATTTTGTTCCTAGAACAAATCTCTCTTTTTTCTTTTCCTCTCTCCCGCTAGCACTTTACATTCTTCTATTTACCCAATTACATAACACTATAAGAAACCTCATTTACATTGAGGGGAATTGGTGAGAAGAGAAATACAATGAGAATAAGAGGTGATAGGCTGGACACGCAGGTCCAATTACAAATAAATACAATAATTTCAAAAATTGCCCACACCCATCTAATATTCATCCGATATACATTATTCAAACAAATACATCCAAGCATTCACACATAGCATGTTATCAATCAATATAATCCAATTAATTAACTCTTCAATTAATGACCATCCAATGTTCATACAACGATTTGATTTGCGTGAGTCCAACTCGTTTAAGAATAAATACTCAAAGTAAATATTATTGAATTATATCGAACTACAATATTAAATCCAATTTAAATTGTATTCAATACTAATTCAAGTTTAATTCCAAATTAAACAATTACACTTATTCTATTATAATAATGCTTTTATAGACTTGGATTCCAAATCCAATACAAATGGTCTCAAATGCCCATTTAGCATCCAATGTCAATTCTATTAGGTCCAATGGGTTTTAATTATTTCTTTAGGCATGGAATTTTTGGCCATTATGGATCAAGCCCATAATGTCTTGGCCCATTTAGGAATCACCATATGCCATAAATTAATTTTGGCCCAATAGGCCCAATTAGATTATTAAAGGCCCAAAAGTCATATTTTGGACTTTTATGGAAATAGTTTAGGCCCAATTAGATCCAACCCAATTGTCCACAATCAAACTTGGACCAACTAAGCCCATTAATCCAAATATAACCAAATTAACCCATTTAGTATTTTAGGAACTAATTTACATTAATAAAATATTCCAAATATTACATTAATCCATTTTAAGTGTAATTAACATAACTAATTAATTAATCTAACATTTCCAAAATATTAATTAATCTAATTAATCATGCTTATCATTTCAATTCATGTCCAACACAAATTGAAGCAAAATCAAGTCTCCAACAAGCATGCTAACTCACGACAATGACAAGAAATTAATATCCAATTTGATTCCAATCCAATTAAATCAACATTCAACATATATATCATGCCATTAACACATCCAAGTGTCAAAATTTAAAAATCACCATGAGTTACACTAGGGTAAGTTTCGGCCAACTTAGGGAAATTAGGGAAATTTGATCCAATCAATTTTTCAACAATCCAACAATGCACAACTCCAAGTTATCATCATCTAACATCAACCAACCACTCAATTTTGAATTTTCATGCTTTAAACAAAAATTCCTAATTAAAGTTTATGAACCCTAGTTTTCAAAATCATTTTAGCAAGACTATGGTATCATTGTTAGTATCTAAGACATGCCACAAGATCCTAATCATGATTATATGTGTGAAATAACAAGAAAAGTGGATGAATCACTTACATTGTTAAATGGAGAAATTTTGAAATTTTCTCTTTGGAGTAAGCTCCAAGCTTGTTGTTATGTTGTTTATTCCTTGGTGAGTTTCCCTATCACCTAATTTGACTCCTCCAAGTGCTAGCTATGTAGAAATTTTTAAGCAAAATTTCATAACCATGGAGTGAAGAATTCGACCAAGGTGGAGAGAATAAAAGAGTTTTCAAAACTTGGTGGTTATGTGTTAAAATGCAATTAATTAAGCCAACTACTTACATTAACATTTGACCTTTGATGTAAGTCATGTGGTCCCACCACATTTTAAATTCAAAATTTGAGTTGGCTTCCTCAATACACAACTTGACTTGGGCCCACCAAAGTCAAATATATTTTGTGTTCCCAAAACACAAAAAGACACACGCAAAGTCACGGGCAATTTTATCGGGTTCGTTTAATTCCAATTAAACGAATTTACCGTCGCGCCATAATTAAATCCAATTTAATTAAATAGTCGTTTTCGAATTAATTCTAAATTAATTCGTTCGCCCGAATTAAAATACAATTTTAATTTCGTATTGAAATATGATTTCAATTAATATATCCAATATATTATTTTAGCCAAAAATAAATAAATTAAATAGAAAATTCCAATTTAACTATTAAATTTATTTTATCGATTTATTCTAAATTAATCGCGTTCTCTCTTCTATACGAAGTTAATCCCAGATTAATTCTTGCCGCAATTATTCTCAGATTAATTTTCTCTCTCATAATTAATCCCATATTAATTATCTCTCTTCTATACATGTATTTTTATTTTGACTTGTTTCTAAGCTACCGTATATTCTGGTGAATCTCCACTGCTCCTCTTCGTGACCCATGATCCGATATATTATTTTAGCCATAAATAAATAAATTAAATTGAAAAATCTAATTTAACTATTAAATTTATTTTATCGATTAATTCTAAATTAATCATGTTCTCTCTTCTATACAAAGTTAATCCCAAAATAATTCTTTCCGCAATTAATCCCAGATTAATTTTCTCTCATAATTAATCCCAGATTAATTCTATCTGAGTCAAATGTCATTGGTGAATCTTTGGGAAGCGACCCAAGAGATTCCTGGATATGTTGGCAATAAATACGGTTATCGGACTATCCGAACACGTGTGTACCCCGTACCATGTTCTCACCGATTTACAAGACATGGTTGGCTTCTAGCAAAGCACCGTGCCTACCCAATTCTCCAGAAATATTCACCGAGGAATATCATATGTATCAGATGTAGTAATACTAATATTATGTAATACGTAATACGATACAGTATTAAATGTCACATGCTAGGCTTAGGGCTGGCTCTGTGTCTGCCCCGTACGAAGCATATATCGGATCCTGAGTAATTAATCTATGTAATTGGGAAGTCATTACCTAGTCATATTATCCCGATAGCTGCAGCTTTAAGAGTACTAGTTCCATATCATGTGTGACCATTATCTCCATATGACTGAAGTGATACTCCCATCTTGACATCACATCCAATACACTACGATTCTCAGTAAACACAATACAGGCGTACACAGAACCTGTTAAAGCTCCAGACGACCAATACTAAAGTAAATTGATTGTCGCAAGTAATAGCTACGTAAGTCTCAGGTTAAAGATCACATACACCTACCATGATTCGGATTCCCATAGATACATAGTCATACTACCAATGGGATTCCGAGTGGGTCTATCCAGAGCGAACTTCTCCCGGTCCAACGACTAACGGAACCTCTTATTACACTTGCATAAGTATCCAATACCTAAATATATGAGAACTATGCCGTTAAGCTTCCATAACGCGCATAAGTGTAATACTAGTTTATTCCACATTATTAATGTCCATGCTCGATAATACTTCGACTAGGGATATTTAATGATTAAACCGTTCGTGGATTAATATTGTCTCATATCTTATTAATCTGATTTAACCATATGGACTTTTATCATTAATATATATCCAAGTAATCTAATTACAATAATGATAAAATAGTAATTTCCTTTTGTCACATAGATAATTTATACAAAAACACAATGTTCTTTACAAATAGTGATGTTATGGGTCATAATTGTCCAACATGCATCGCAACCTCTACCGATATTTTTCCACAAAGATCAGTCTGTCCCTCCACCCTTTTGGTGCTCTGTAACAGATCGATGTCCACCAAACTATCCAGCTTGCACCCTTTATCGCCCTCATTCATTTCCTTTATACTTTTCTTTGTAATCTCTTCTTCACATATCACTCCATGTTTGTCTCTTTTCTTTGTCTGTTTTCCTAATCCAGAAACTGGAAAGAGGCTTTTCCCCTGTTTTTCCTTGTGTCCAATTCATTTCCATTTTCACTGCATTTTTTCACCCTTTGTCCGGCCCACAAAATCTGAAATGAGAGACTTTATGATGAGAACCTGCCTGGAACAGAGCCAAATAAACCCACACAAGACTGAAATCGTTCCCAAGAAAGCCAAGATAGTTCAGATAAAAAACTCTAAACCTCTGAAGAACAAGCAACAGAAACCTAGAGTGTTAATGGGGGCGCCACAAAAGGTTAGCAGACCTTTGATAAGCCAAAACCAATGAGAAAAAATTGAGGGTTTCTCAATGCTCACGAAAATTGATATAAAATTTTATTGAAAGATAGTTGTTGAACATAACCAAAAGTTAGCCTTTATAAGAAGGCTCCAACCAAAACCCTAACCTAAAAGGAAAAAGATGAAACTACCCACACGCCAACAGGCGCATATCGTAAAACTAAGCTAAGCTATCCCCACGTGTAAACCTTGCACGCTTAACCTAATTCCCAAACATAGAATAATAATCTAATGAAAAAAATACTCAAACATAAATAAAGGGCCGAAATAAAAAAAATGTCAAGCCCTAAATAAATTAATAACAACTGTCAAATAACTATAATAAAATAGGCCTAAGTAACTTGTTTCTCCACGGCCTGAATAAAATTCACCATCTTGGGTTCATCCAGCTTCAAGCCCATATTCAATGAAGTAAAAGTGCGGGAATAGTCAGATACAATCTTCTGTATAAATCCATGCATAGCTTCCTGGATCTTCTTAGCTCAAGTCCTCATAATTAGACCCCCTGGGACTTGCACTGTAGTGGTCTGTCCATCATGAGCTGCATCCTGGGCGGCTACATCCTGGGCCTCATCATCCCCCTCTCCTCGATATTTGACCTCGAATCTGCATCAAACAAAGAAAGATCAGAAACATTAAATAACGCAGAAACATTATACTCACCTGGAAAATCCACTTTATAGGCATTGTCATTTATTTTCTCAAGAATCTGAAATGGGCCATCGCTTCTGGGTTGGAGTTTGGATTGTCGTTGCTTTGGGAAGCGCTCTTTTTGCAGGTGCACCCAAACCCAATCACCGGGTTCGGAAGAGACACGACGTCTACCCTTGTTTGCATCCGAGGCATATTATTCATCCTTCTTATCAATGTCTTGTCGTGCTTTCTCATGTATGGACTTGACCAAGTCGGCCTTACGCTTACCATCCAGGCTAACCCTCTCATCAACAGGCAAATGTAATAAATCCAGAGGTGTTAGTGGGTTAAATCCATACATAATTTCAAATTGAGAATAATAAGTAGTGGAATGAATACTACGATTATATGCAAACTCAATGAAAGGTAGAGATTCTTCCCATGTCTTCAAATTCTTAGAAATAACAGTACGTAACAGCTGGGACAGGGTCCTGTTAACAACTTCAGTTTGACCGTCAGTCTGTGGGTGATAAGTGGTGGAAAATAACAGTTTAGTTCCCAGCCTACCCATAAAACTGTCCAAAAATGACTTAAAAACTTTGCATCTCTGTCTGATACTATACTCCGAGGCACTCCATGTAAGCGAACAACCTCACAAAAAAATAAGTCAGCAATGTGTGTGGCATCATCTGATTTGTGACATGCAATAAAATGTGCCATCTTGTTAAAATGGTCAACTACAACAAAAATAGAGTCCCGGCCCTTCCTAGATCTAGGCAATCCTAACACAAAATCCATGGAAATATCTACCCACGGTGTCTGAGGAACAAGTAATAGTGTATAAATCCCATGTGGTTGAACTTTAGATTTTGTTTTCCTACAAGTAATGCAACTAGTACAAATGTGCATGACATACTTCTTCATTTTAGGCCAAAAACATATTCATGCAAGATTTCTAAAGTTTTTGTAACACCAAAATGACCCATAGGACCCCCACTATGTGCTTCACGGACCAATAATTCACGCATATAATAGCTAGGCACACACAATTATTTTCTTTAAATAAAAAATCATTTTTTCTGTAAAATTTACCACAACGCCTTTTTCACATGTAATGTAGATCTCACAGAAGTCATGATCATTTGCATACAAGTCTTTGATAAAGTCAAAACCATGAAACTTAGAACTCAAGGATGTAAGTAAATCATACCTGCGTGATAGTGCATCAGCAACCACATTCTCCTGACCTTGATTATATCGAATGACATAAGGGAAGGTCTCCACAAACTCCATCCATTTGGCATGCCGTTTGTTAAGTTTTCCTTGACCCTTGATATGCCGCAAAGATCATGGTCAGTGTGAATCACGAAATCTTTTGGCCAGAGGTAATGATGCCAAGTTTCCAGCGCTCTGACTAGGGCATAAAACTCTTTGTCGTAGGTCAGGTAACGCCGTGCTGCGCCATTGAGTTTTTCACTGAAGAAAGCTATAGGACGTCGTTCCTGCATAAGAACTGCCCCAATACTGACACCTAAACCATTTACACTCAATCTCAAAAGTTTGGTTAAAGTAAGGTAAGGCTAAAATAGGCGTAGAACATAATCGATCTTTAAGGAGTTTAAAGGCATTCTCTTGTTCCTCCCCTAATGGAAGCCAACATTTTTCTTTACGACTTCAGTAAGTGATGTGACGATAGTGCTAAAGTCTTTTACAAATCGCCTATAGAAACTAGCTAGTCCATGGAAACTCCTAACCTCAGTGATGCTCTTAGGTGTAGGCCACTCACGAATGGCATTAACCTTGTTTTCATCAACCTCAATGCCTTGAGCACTAATGACATAGCCCAGAAATATCACTTTTTCCATGCAAAAGTCACCTTTTTTTAAGGTTAGCATACAACAATTCTTTCCTCAAAACATCAAACACAGCTCGCACATGTCCTATATGCTCTTCTAAATTCTCGTTATACACTAAAATATCATCAAAATATATGACTACAAATTTACCCAAAAAAGGCACGCAAAACATGATTCATTAGGCGTATAAAGGTGCTGGGGGCATTTGTAAGCCCAAATGGAATCACAAGCCACTCATATAGCCCATATTTTGTTTTAAATGCAGTCTTCTATTCATATAATTCATCCAACATATCATCTAATCTAGGGATAAGGATAGGGTGGTGATATTTTACAGTGATATTGTTGACTGCTCGACAATCCACGCACATTCTCCAAGTACCATCTTTCTTTGGGACTAACAGGACTGGAACTGCGCACGGACTCATGCTCTCCCGTACGTACCATTTGCTCATCAACTCCTCCACTTTCTTTTGGAGCTCCTTAGTTTCTTCAAGGTTGCTGCGATAGGCTGGTCGGTTAGGAATGACCGCCCCTGGGATGAAGTCGATCTGATGCTCAATACCTCGAATTGGTGGTAAATCATGAGGTATCTCCTCTGCAAACACATCATCATAATCCTGCAATAAAGAAGTAAACACACTAGGCAAAACAATGTTAGGGTTAGTGTCATCGGAACTCAGAAGAGTTTCTCTATACATAAGGAGGATCATCACTTTATTCTTGGCATACTCTATCCTCACTTCTCCCTCGTTAGCAAATAAACTATTTTTCATTCTACCCACACCCTCATTATTTTATGCACGCTCATTGTTTCTCTCTCTCACTCCCCTGGAACTGTTAACCTCATCCCCTCGACTCACATCCTCGATCTCTCCCACGGGTGTTTGTGCTGTAGAAGCCTGAAGCTTCATTTGATCTTTAAAGACTTATGTGGCGTTAACGGAACAAGTTTAACTTTTCGCCCATCTTGCTCGAAACAATATCTATTTCGAAACCCATCATGCATCACCCTCGTGTTAAACTGCCAAGGATGCCCTAGTAACAAATGTCCAGCTTACATTGGGACTACATCACATAACACCTCATCCTTGTATTTACCAATAGTGAAACTAACCAATACCTATTTATTGACTTTAACCTCGCCATTTTTATTCAACCACTGCAAACGATAAGGCTTAGGATGTTTAAGTAAAGTCAAACCCAGCTTGTCAACAAGTATTATGTTAGCTACATTAGTACAACTGCCCATGTCGATAATCATACTGCATACCTTGTTTTGGACTAGGCATCTAGTATGAAATATGTTCTCTCGCTGTTGTACCATATCATCCTCAACCTTAGCCTGGGTACTTAAAGCATGTCGGGTCATAAGGGACTCCCCATTGGCTGCATACTCAACCCCTTCTTAACAGTGGCGACCTCCAATTCGGGCACCTCCTCCACAACATCCTCACCATCTGAAATTACCTCACCATCACCCCCCATATACATGGTCCTTCTATTAGGGCACTGTGATGCTATATGGCCACTTCCCAGACATTTGAAACATTTAATGTCATGACTCCTATTTAGTGGGGTATCGAATTTTGGTTTAGGTTTAGTGGTGACATCTTCCCTTGGATTTGGGGTCTCTGATCTAAACCTAGATGTGGTGCCATCTTTGTCATTATCTCCCCATTTCGGCTTCCATCTATTGGTTGGACCCGAATTGCCCCTTAATGCAGTTTTTCACTTGAGTTGGCATTCCACTTTCATTGCCATATGTACCATGCCCTCTAATTCCATGAAATGTTGCAATTCCACTATATTTGTAATCTTCCTATTCAGCCCACTTAGAAACTGTGCCATAGTGGCCTCTCGGTCATCCTCGATATTGGCGCGAATCATTGCAATTTCCATCTCCTTGTGGTAGTCTTCGACACTCCGAAACCCCTATGTAAGATTCTGAAGTTTATGATCTAAATCTCGATAGTAATGATTCGGTAAAAATCACTTCCTCATAACTGCTTTCAATTCGGCCCATGTAGTGATCGGGCGCTCCCTATTCCTCTGAATGTTTATCATCATTTGGCCCCACCAGACAAGTGCATAATCGATAAATTCAATAACCGCTAAATTAACCTTCTTAAGCTCGGAATAATTATGACAGTCAAAAAGGAGCTCTAGCTTACGTTCCCACTCTAGATAGGCTTCGAGGTCACTCTTGCCTTGGAAAGAAGGGATAATCATCTTGATTTTACCAAAATCACCATCTTCCTCATTCTCATGATTCCTCATGAACGGTCTTTCATTCCTACCTCTTCTAGGCCGAAATTCACCCATTTATACCTCCGATACTCTATCAAACTCCCCATCATAATCAAACTTATTTTCAGCCTCCATCTCGTCCATTGGTTCAGTACGTCGCCCACCAGTCCTAGGGGGTACGTACCCTGCCACATTAGCTCTAGTCGGCAGTGTTGGCCTATTCCTCTGTGTGGTATTGTATCTCATCGTTTGCACCTCATCTTGAACATCTCTCGTCAATTCTAATACTCGCGCAAACTCTTGCTGAAGCGCTGTCATAGTATTTGCCACATCCCCCAATTGGGGCACTTGTGGGGAATTGGCACTTTGACTCGGGGCTGCTTCTTATCTGGATATGTTTACTGTTTTTTTCTTTTTTTTAACTCCGCAACTGCAACAAACGTTAGTAATAATAAAAAAAAAAGATCAATTAAAGCAAAGAAAAAGATAAAATACTCACAATTCCAATTCTCTCGTGTTTGTCACTCAAAAGGCTTTTACCCGAAATTAAGCTCACCCACTCTTGCCTTTTACCACTCTTGCCCTCGGATGAGTTCTCAAAGGATTTAAACCCGCAGGAAAGAACAAACCCTTAATGTTGTCCAAAATAGCAGTGTTCAGCTCAATCAGAAGTACAACAGAGAGGTAGACACAAACAGAAGGGAAACAAGATGCGGATACAATTTACGAGAATTGATAAAGAAAAGGCTAGTTAAATGCGATGGAAGAAGGAAAACAAAAACACTATCGATTCCAGCAAAGATGACAGCATGTAAGCGATTACACTCGAAATTTGGAATTTTTAAACACGCACAGGTAAACTTTCTCAATCACCTCATCCTGACAATACGAATTCTAGGAAAGAAATTGCACGTAGGCAAAATTTTAAAATTTTGTACTATTTTTTTTTAAATCGCGTCCCTCAGACCTCCTAAACCGTTTGGACTCACCAAGTTTTACCTACTGCCACAAGTAGTCTAAGGCCTTAGAACCCTAGGTTATGCGAATCGCACAAACACAATCAAGGCAAAACACAACCACGAAAAAATACGCACAAACGCAGAAAGTAAAAGAAAAAAGGACGCACAACGGACGCAATACAACACAGAAAACACAGGAAACAAAAGAAACATGAGTAATATAAGATAAGAAAATCAAAATGTATGAGAGAAAACAAACGCATGAAATAAAAAATGAGACGATATAATGAACGAAATAAAAAAAAATATAACAGATATGTGAACTGACCTTGGAACATTTGCTCATGATACCAACTGATGAGAACCTTCCTAGAGCAGAGCCAGAAAAACCCACACAAGACTGAAATCATTCCCAAGAAAGCCAAGACAGTTCAGATAAAAAACTCTAAACCTCTGAAGAACAAGCAACAGAAACCTAGAGTGCTAATAGAGGCGCCACAAAGGGTTATCAGACCTTTGATAAGCCAAAACCAGTGAGAATAAATTGAGGGTTTCTCAATACTCACGAAAATTGATATAAAATTTGTTGGACAGTTATGACCCATAGCGTCACCATTGGTACAGATCATGGTGTTGTACAAATTAACTATGTGACAAAGGAGATTGCTCTCTTATCATTTGTGATTAGATCACCAAAGATGTATAAATGACAGGAGGTCCTTATGATTAGTACCTGGATTGAGATGATATGAGACACTATAATTCCACGAAGGTTTAATCATTAAATATCCCTAGTCGTAGTATTATCGAGATTGGACATCGATAATGCGGAATATACTAGTATTACAGTTGTGCGCATTGTGAGGGCATAACGACATAGTTCTCATATTTTTGGGTATAGGATACTCATGCAATTGTAGTAGGAGTTTGTGTTTTACCGATGGTACGGGAAACAGCTTCGCTCTGGATAGACCCCTCGGAATTCCATTGGTAGTATGACTATGTGTCTATTGAAGTCCGAATCAGGGTAGGGGTATTTGGTCTTAACCTGAGACTTGCACCACTAATACTTGCGACAATCAATATACTTTGGTTTTAGGTCGTCTAGGGCTTTAACAAGTTATGTGTACGCCTCTTCTGGGTATATTGAAAATCGTAGTGTGTTGGGTGTGATGTCAAGACGGAAGTATCACTCCAGTCATAGTGGAGATGATGGTCACGTAGGATACGGAACTGGTTCTCTTATGTATTGCACTCATCAGGATAAAATGACTAGGTCATGTTTATCCGATTATAGAGACTAGTTACCAGAGATCCGATATGTGCTTCGTACGGGGCAGACACATTTCCAGCCCCAGGCCTTGCACGTGACATCCGATATTGGATCGAAATACGCAATACTATGTATACTACGCCTGATATAGATCACATATTCCTGTAAGGATATTTCTGGAGAATTGGGTAGGCATGGCGTTTTGCTAGAAACCAACATTGTCTTGTAAATCGATATAAACGTAGTACTAGGTACTTACATGTTCGGATAGTCCGATGACCGTATTTACTGCCAACATATATGGGGATCTCATGGGTCGCTTCCCGAAGATTCACCGATGACGTATGACTCGCACTTTAATTAAATTGGGATTAATTAGATGAGAGAGAAAATTAATCTGGGATTAATTGCGGAGATATTTTATCTGGGATAAAATATCATTAAAAGAGAGATAACGATTAATATGGAATTAATCGATAAAATAATATATTCGATATATTAAACGAAATTGGATTTCGACGCGGAATTGAAATTAGATTTTAATTCGAGCGAATGAGTTAATTTAGAATTAATTTGCTAGCGACGTGAATAGTGAATTTGCTAGGCATAATTAATTAATTACGTCGCAACGGAAAATTTGTTAATTTGGAATTAGCGAACCCGAGCCCGGGAGTGTTTGCGAGCACATTCGCATTTCGAATTCGAGTGCGGCCCGCAAGTCACATCAAGCGTCAAATCGTTAGTCACATCAAGCGTCAAATCATTAGTCACTTTGAGTGATGTGAATAGTTGATGTAGTGGTTGGCAAAGCTTTAATGCCATTTGACTTTTTGGAAAAAGAAAATGGTAATGAATTTTGGAAATTAAAAAGTGTATTAGATACACATTTTTTGCAACCAACACACACAACTCTCTTCTCTTTCTCTTCATCTCTCTCACGCCCAAAGTGGGCTGTTTTTCCCTATGGTTTTGGCTCACTGCCGAGAGAAATGAGAAGCAAAAGGTGATGATTTTGTGGCAAAATCAAGAGTGCTAGCACACATTGGGGTCATCCTAAGGTGATAGGGAAACCTACTTATGAGCATGGAATCACTTCACCAAGCTTGGAGCATCAATGGAGGACCGAAAATGTAGCAATTCTTGGAGACAAAAACTGCACTGCCGAGAGCTCTAGGAGGGCAAAAATAGATTTTTGTTCTTCGTCGCATCGCTCAACCGCTCGATGTAAGTATTCCGCAACTTCCTCGTGTATTCACATGTTGTTTCTATGCTTTAATCGATCCTCGGGACTTAGAGATTTCCCAACAATGGTATCAGAGCGAGTAAAAGAATGAAACTTTGAATTTAGGGTTAAAATTGGGTAAATTGATTTTGAACATAGTTTGGTTAAATTGGATGATTGAGTATGCTTAAATCATGTTTAATTGAAGTTTGATTGGATCAATTTCATGAAAATTAGTTTGGAACAATTTTCCCCAAAAATTAAGGCTTGGCCCAATGGTACCCTATTTGTGGCTCTTGGTGATTTTTGATTTTGATTAATTAGATGACTTGATATCAATTGGTAATTGTTGATTGTGGATTTAATTGGATTGAAACCGAATCGATTTAAAAAATCCCCAAATTGCCGAGAGTTAAAACATGAAATTGGGTTTGATTTTTTGTTAAAATGTGTTGGACATGTTTTAATGTTGATAAGCATAATTAATTAGGCTAATTGGTGTTTTGAAAATATTGATATGGGTAATTAATTGTGTAATACACTTTGAGTAATTAAATTGTGAAATTGGAATTTTGTAATTGAATTATGTTGGGCTAATTTTGGAAATTGGGCTTAAAAGTTGTAAATGGGCTAATTGGGCTTGGTTGTACCAAGATGGGTTTAGGAAAATTGGTTGGATCCAATTGGGCCCAAAACCATTTCCATAAAGTTCAATTATGACTAATAGACCTTTAACTTTAATTGGGCCTAATGGGCCTAAATTGATTTCTAGGCTTATGGGGTTATTCCTTGATTGGGCTTTGGTTATTGGGTTTGACCCAAGTTGACCAAAAGTCCACGCCTTAAAGAAATTAATTGAAAGCCCATTGGACTTTAATTAAATTAACGTTGGACGTTAATCGGGCTTTGAGACCCATAACGATTAAATTTGGAATTTAAGTCGTAAATGTTCGTTAATAAAGTGTAGTATTTAATTTGGAATTAAATAGTGAATTAGTATTAAATACATATTAAATTGGATTTAATGTTGTAGTTTAATATAATTCAAGAATTCGTACTTTGAGTACTTATTCGCAAAACGAGTTTGACTCGTGCAAAATCAAATCGTTGTTTGAACATTAGATGGTCATTAATTATCAAATTAATTAATTGGATTAGATTGATTGATAACATGCTTGTGTGAATACATGGTTGCGATGCATGAATAATGTATATCAGATGGATATTAGATGGGTGGGGCAATTTTGGAAATTGTTGTAATAAATTTAGAATTTATTAATTGGACCTGCGTGTCCAGCCTATTACCTCCATACTCTTTGTATTTCTCTTCTCACCTGTTCCCCTCAATGTATATGAGGTTTCTTTAGAAGTGTTATGTAACGGGTAGAAGCAATACTTGTGCTAGCAGGAGAGAGGAAATGGAGAGATTTGATCTAGGATCAATGTGTTAAGTATCCATCCACATATCATTATTATATTTATTTATATGTGCCTTATTATGTGTTTAGAATGCATGTTTAAGGGTGTATGATGATGAGACCTTAACAAAGATAATAAATTGGTTGCCAATTTGCACGCAGAAAAACCCTCACAAAATATTAAGCATTTTTCCTTCCATTGAGTGATTCTTACTCAAGATCCAAGACTGGCATTGGTTTGTTGGCCAAAGTCAATACCTTTTTCCGTCGAGGATGTGTTTGAATCACGAGAGCTTTGTTCCATATTGGTGTCTTGTCCAAGTTGTGGTTTGTTGGCCAAAGTCAAGACCACTTCTTGTCCATCGACATTGATTACGAAACTTTCCAAGGTCAATGGGTCACGCTTAACTGGGATCACTAAGTTTGTTGTGCCAAAGCCAATGCTTAGTTGATTCAGAGGAAAAAGGTTAGGCAATATATTGGATATATTGGCAGATATAGGATATATGTTTCGGACTTGGATGTCCCCCTACTGGATCTAGGAATTGGATGGGATCCAATTGATCTTAGAGATCTACCTAGTTAATTATCATACAATTTTTTGGCCAAAGTCAAGATTGTGTGTTATTTAACGGAATCCTAGCCCACTAGGAAACACGGTTTCCCGAGTACTCAACAGAGGGTTAGAGGCTCGCCGAAAAATAGTGGGAGGCAAGTATTAAATTTGCAATATTCGTTTAGTAACATGCCATACGCGCTCATATCAAATTATGCGTCAAATAAATTAAATGTTAGTTGGACTAATATTTAATTGTTGTTTTAATAAAACAGTTGGGTTGTATTCAAACTATTTCATTTATAGTTGATTATATAATTGGATTATAGTAATCAATATATTTGAATTAACCTATTAAATTATAGTTGATTATATAGTTGGACTATAGTAATCATTATAATAAATAGTACCTAAAATCGTTGATTAAATAGTTTGACTATTAGAATCAAGATAATTGAAAGATTAGTGTTTAAAACATAATCCTGGGTGAAAATGTATTTAAACGACTTTAATTTTCAAATTGGAAATTAATAAGTTACTTTATTTGATAAAATAACTTATTAAGCCTAAGCCCGGAGTTAAGCAAATAGTAGAGCATGATCTTTGGAAGATTCATGTGATGATAATTTTAGTGCTTAATCCATTATGCTTGCCAATTAGACTCCTTAATTTCTTAATCAGAACTAAGGATAAGATCCTTAAGGTATGATAATAAAATTGAAGGATCTTCATAGATCTATCCTGAGATCTTAGAAGTACTATATTGCAATAGTAAACTCTTGGAGAGTTAATGGCTATTCTCAAGGAGACAAAGCCAAAGTTTGCAATAAGGCAAGTAGCGCAAGGCGCACCTTATTTCGATATTCTAGAAGGCCAAGGCTTGGCCAAAGGCTTCTAGAGTGTGAAAAAGGGCAAAGGCAAAATCATTATAATCTTCTGGGAAGATAAATGATATATCCCAAAATGTCTGCCTAAATTATGGCGAACGGAATCACGGAAGCGTGACTGTCGTTTAAACAAAGCAGACATGAAGGAATTGAGTATGGTGCAAGGCTCCGACTTCAAATATGTTTGTCATAAATATGTTCACTACTAGTATTAAAATTGGATTTTAGATACTTAGTGTGGTACATAAATATATACTGGTGTGCAGAATCTGCTATGGGCAGGATACTGACTTCACGAAACGGGATGAAAATCGTTGTTTTAACAGTAGATACCTAAGTTTAGGAATTACCCTTAAGGTGTGTACTTAAATTAGGAAACTGTTATAATGTAACTAGTTTGACTAGATACATTATCTCTATATCAGGGTTTAACCCGTTGCGGGTATACCTTTATATTCTAGAACACTAAAGTAATTTATTTTATAAAGATGATATTGAGATAAACACATTAGATGTGAATAACAATATTTATATTTTGAATATAAATAAATCTCAAACATATAACATGACAAATAAATAGCTCGAACTGAATTAATAAGTTGAAACTTAATAGTGGCATTGTTGTCTGGGACACAATTAAACAAGACTCGTATATCCACACTTTCGAAGAGTGGATACTAGGACAAATTTGATTCTATTCAAATAAAGTCTACGAATCTAGTTTATTGGGCAAAGTGCCTAAAACACTATTTACTTGGTAAAAGTGTAAATGCCACCTATCTGTTAGCCCTAGTTCATAGTGAAGCAAGTGGGCCCATGTCTAGCTAGGCTAGAGGTGGATATGAATATTTCGTGACCTTTACGGATGTGGCATCGCGTTATGGTTATGTGTTTCCTTAGAAACACGAATCGGAAACTTTTAGAGTTTCGACACGAAATAGTCAGACAGATCGGCTAAAGTATTAATCGTCACGGTCAGACCATGATAAAAATACTTAAGCAATAAGTTTCTCATATACTTGAGAGAATATAGTATTCTTTCAATGAGGACTCCTTCCGGAACACATCAATTTGACGGTGTGTCCGAACAGAGAAACCAAATTTTGTTGGACATGATAAGGTTAATCATGAGTCGCTCTGAGCTACCATTTCCTTCAACGGATACGATTAACAGTGCAAAACTTATTTTGAATAAGGTTCCATAAAAATCTGTTTGACAGACTTCATATTATATATGAACATGAAAGAAACCGGGTTTCTCATTCCTGAAAATTTGGGTATGCTGGGCATATGTTTGGATGATACCAAATTAAAACCCAAATCGGATAAGTGCCTAAGTTGTAGGTTATCCTAGGGATACCAAAGTATAGCACTTATACAACTCACAAGAGAACAATTTAATTGTTGCTCACCATGCAGTTTTCCTAAGAGGAATACCTATATGCAGTGGTAAGTGGGAGGAAAGTAAAACTCGATGAAAATCGGAGTAATACTATTACAGGCACCGAGTCCTTATTGGAACACAAATAGTTCATCAATGATGAAACTATACCAATAATCTTCGAATACACAAGAACCGCGTAAGTCAGAGAGAGTCAGAAAACAACCTGGGGTATGGGTTTCTGATCTCACCTCATAAAGATGTCAATCTTATTGAGGAATACGAACTGACTAAGTATGAGGAAGTGATACAAGGTATCGACTCCCTGTCATGGCAAAGTGTCATGAAATCCGAAATGGATTCCATGTATACCAACTATGTTTAGACACTAGTTGTTGTACCGTAAGGCATTGTGCCTATTGGTACTATATAAGTCTTCAAGGAAGACATACATGGAAGGCAACATACCAACGTACTAAGCTAGGCTTGTAGCGAAAAGGTATCGTTATCAACATTGTGTTGATTACGACGAAACCTTTTACCTGTTGCCACGGTAAATCCATTTGGATAATGCTTGTTGATACTGTATGTTTCATTTATGAAATATGTCAGCTAGACGCCAAAACTGCTTTCCTTAACAGAAACCTTTTGGAGGATGTTTACAACATCCTGACGGTTTTTTCGTACCATAACTAGCAAACAAGGTTTGCAAGTTATACGATCCATGGATGGATTGATGCAAGCATTGAGTTCTTGGAATTATCGCTTTGATGTAATCATAATGGTATATGATTTAATTCAAAACGAAAATGATTCTTGTGTATATAAGGAGGTTAGTGGGAGCGCACTGAAAGTGACTGTCCTATATAATAATGACATGTCATTTCTTGGAAATGATATTCTCATAAATATAATCGGTGAAAGCTTGGCTTTCGTGAAAATTCTCCGTAGAATTCTTGGGAGAAACCACATTTATTCTAGGAATAAAGATCTACTGGAATAGATTTAAAGTTGTTAACACTCTCCGAGAACTCGTACATTGAAAAATGTACGCGACCTGGTGTCTCATACGCATTGAGCATATGGATTCACAATCAGGCCAATCCCAGTGATGGTCACTGGATTGATGTTAAGAACATCCTTTAGTATCTTAGAGAACTAATGATGTTGTCTTAATCTATGGAGAAGGAGAACTTGAAGTGACTGGGTTCACTGCTGTAAGTTTCCTAACCGATAATAATTACTATAAGTCGCATAAAGGTACTATACAGTTTGAATAACGGTACAATGAGCTGGAAATCTTCCAAGCAAGATACTGTTACCGAATAAACAACAAATGCGGGTTATTACTGCGACTGAGGCAGCAATAGAAGTCATTTGGGTCGATAATAAATCTAATTACATTAGATATAGTTCTGTTAGCAGCTAAGCTAGGCTTCAGCACAGGCTAAAGAATTAATGGTCTCATCAACGATCCAGATATATACTTCGATATTCATCTGATTCATTCGGATCATACATCATGGCGATGTGATGATCGAATAAATCGCATCAGATGATAATCATACAAATCCGTAAACAAAAGTCTTTTCTCAGTAATTAGAGCGAACCGTACATAGTTCGGGTGTAAGACACTCGAGTGACTGGCTATAGGCCAAGTGGGAGATTGTTGGACAGTTATGACCCATAGCGTCACTATTTGTACAGATCATGGTGTTGTTGTACAAATTAACTATGTGACAAAGGAGATTGCTCTCTTATCATTTGTGATTAGTCACCAAAGATGTATAAATGATAGGAGGTCCTTATGATATTAGTACCTGGATTGAGATGATATGAGACAGTATCAATCCACGAAGGTTTAATCATTAAATATCCCTAGTCGTAGTATTATCGAGATTGGACATCGATAATGCGGAATAGACTAGTACTACACTTGTGCGCGTTGTGAGGGCATAACATCATAGTTCTCATATATTTGGGTATAGAATACTCATGCAAGTGTAGTAGGAGGTTGTTTTTTACCGATGGTACGGGAAACAGCTTCGCTCTGGATAAAACCCTCGGAATTCCATTGGTAGTATGACTATGTGTCTATGGAAGTCCGAATCAGGGTAGGTGTATTTGGTCTTAACCTGAGACTTGCACCGCTAATACTTGCGACAATCAATATAATTTGGTTTTAGGTCATCCAGGGCTTTAACAGGTTCGGTGTACACATCTTCTGGGTATATTGAGAATCATAGTGTGTTGGGTGTGATGTCAAGACGGAAGTATCACTCCATTCATAGTGGAGATGATGCTCACGTAGGATACGAAACTGGTTCTCTTATGTACTGCAGTCATCGGGATAAAATGGCTAGGTCATGTTTATCCGATTATAGAGACTAGTTACCAGAGATCTGATATGTGCTTCGTACGGGGCAGACACATTTCCAGCCCCAGGCCTGGCACGTGACATCCGATACTGGATCGAAATATGCAATACTACGTATACTACGCCTGATATAGATCACATATTCCTGTAAGGATATTTCTGGAGAATTGGGTAGGCATCGCGCTTTGCTAGAAGCCAACCTTGTCTTGTAAATCGGTATAAACGTAGTACTAGGTACTTACATGTTCGGATAGTCCGACGACCGTATTTACTACCAACATATCTGGGGATCTCATGGGTCACTTCCCGAAGATTCACCGATGACGTATGACTCACACTTTAATTAATCTGGGATTAATTAGATGAGAGAAAATTAATCTGGGATTAATTACGGAGATATTTTATCTGGGATAAAATATCATTAAAAGAGAGATAACGATTAATATGGAATTAATCGATAAAATAATATATTCGATATATTAAACGAAATTGGATTTCGATGCGGAATTGAAATTAGATTTTAATTCGGGCGAACGAGTTAATTTAGAATTAATTCGTTAGCGATGTGAATAGTGACTTTGCTAGGCATAATTAATTAATTACGTCGCAACAGAAAATTTGTTAATTTGGAATTAGCGAACCCGAGCCCGGGAGTGTTTGCGAGCGCATTCGCATTTTGAATTCGAGTGTGGCCCGCAAGTCACATCAAACGTCAAATCGCTAGTCACATCAAGCGTCAAATCATTAGTCACTTTGAGTGATGTGACAACTTGTCACATCATTGATTGAGTGATGTGAATAGTTGATGTAGTCGTTGGCAAAGCTTTAATGCCATTTGACTTTTTGGAAAAAGAAAATGGTAAATGAATTTTAGAAATTAAAAAGTGTATTAGATACACATTTTTTGCAACCAACATACACAACTCTCTTCTCTTTCTCTTCATCTCTCTCACGCCCAAAGTGGGTTGTTTTTCCCTCTGGTTTTGGCTCACTGCCGAGAACAAGGAGAAGCAAAAGGTGATGATTTTGTGGCAAAATCAAGAGTGCTATCACACATTGGGGTCATCCTAAGGTGATAGGGAAACCTACTTATGAGCATGGAATCACTTCACCAAGCTTGGAGCATCAATGGAGGACCGAAAATGGAGCAATTCTTGGAGACAAAAACTGCAATGCCGAGAGCTCTAAGAGGGTAGAAATAGATATTTGTTCTTCGTCACATCGCTCAACCGCTCGATGTAAGTATTCTGAATCTTCCTCGTGTATTCACATGTTGTTTCTATGCTTTAATCCATCCTCGGGACTTAGAGATTTCCCAACAAAATTTTATTGAAAGAGAGTTGTTGAACATAACCAAAAGTTAGCCTTTTATAAGGAGGCTCCAACCAAAACCCTAACCCAAAAGGATAAAAGACGAAACTACCCACACGCCAACAGGCGCGTATCCTAAAAATAAGCTAAGTTATCCCCACGTGCAAACCCTTGCACGCTTAACCTAATTCCCAAACAAAGAATAATAATCTAAAGAAAAAAAACACTCAAACATAATTAAAGGGCCGAAATAACACAAATGTCAAGCCCTAAATAAATTAATAACAACTGTCCAATAACTATAATAAAATAGGCCTAAGTAACTCATTCCTCCACGACCTGAATAAGATTCAACATCTTGGGTTCGTCCAGCTTCAAGCCCATATTCAATAAAGTAGAAGTGCGGGAATAGTCAGATATAATCTTTTGTATAAATCCATGCATAGCTTCATGGATCTTCTTAGCTCGAGTCTTCGTGATTGGACCCTTTGGGACTTGCACTATGGTGGTACGTCCATCATGGGCTGCATCCTGGGCGGCTGCATCCTGGGCCTCATCACTTTAGAGGTGTTTGGGCTGAACATTCACTTGATTTTTTCCAAGCCCACTTAACTGGCCCACTTCATCTTCCCACAAAGCATCCACTTGTACTTCACTTTCCACATTCTCATGGCTTGGCAGCCTTATAGCCCCTATTATGTTCTTAGTCTCACGGACCAAGACCAATTTTGGTCCCTAAGACTCTCCGCTGCCTTAGTGGCCAAAGTTTCTTTCATTAAAAAGAAGACATTCATTATATCTTCGCCCAACATTTCAGCTGGGTAGGCATAGTTGTCCGAGTCAGAAAAGGCCTGATGTGTTATTGGGGAGATGGATGGGATTTGGTATGCAGAGTGTGTCAGAGGGTTTAGGTTGGTTAGGGTTTCTGGTTTTTCATTTTGGTTTTGGGTTTCTAGTATCCGGTTTTGCTCATCTCCCTTAGGGGAAGAATCAATCGGCATCAGAGTTTGATTGGGGCGTTTTGTGTTGGATTTCAGCAACAAAAGTTTGAGAGGGTTCTGCTGATGGTGATTATTCTGGTTTTCCAGCGAGAGGTGATTGGGGATTTGGGTCGTTGATTGTGGATGGAAGGTATTTGGATTCTGAGTTTGGGTTTATTGATGATTTGAAGTGCTAGGGTTTTGGGTTACAAGACTGTTATGGGAATTTGGGATTTATTCTGAGGCCAGAGGGGATTCTTTACCCTGTTTTCCCATCCTTGAGTAACCTTCTTTGTTTATGGCATTATTGAAATTATCTCCACCCAGATTTGCTCTCATCCACACCCAAAATCTGAAATTAGTTCTACCTTCTAACCCTCTTTTTCCATCCTCGGATCCTTCATCCTGTAAACATTCCCTATAGGCATGTCCCAACAATCCACATTTGAAACAAAACTCCGGGAGTCGCTCATATAAGACTGGAATAATTGTAGCTGAATCCTCCCGCTTTTCCCAAACAAAGCCAAGGTTTAAGTGGATTGGAAATGTCAATATTGACTCTGACCCTAATGTATCTACCCACACAGTTTCCGTTAGGTCCCAAATCCACCTCTACCACATCTCCCAATTGTTTTGCCAAAAAATTACTGCTCATTCGTTTATGCATGCAACCAATGTTTAAAAATACGTGGCGGCGCCTCGAGGCGGCCGGCCATTGAGGCGCGAGGCGGTGAGGCGGGAGCCTCGATCCAAAAATCGGAATAATAAACAAAATAGTAATATCATAATAATAAAAACATGTTAAATCCAAAATACATCCAATTCAATTATTTAATCACTGATTTTACCCAAATTAATTCAACTTAATACATCCAGAAAATTAACAAATCAATTCACTAATTATCACACGTTGTAAGGCGACCATTTCTAAAAAACCGAATAAGGCGGCCGCCTCGACGCGCCATTGCCGCGAGGCGGCGACGCGGCGCCTCGAGGCGGCCGCCTCAACCGCATTTTTAAACAATGCGTGCAACAGGGACATTGTGGAGTTGAACCCAAAAACTTATCATGTCAAATTTTCACTTCGTAATTTCCCTCATGCCCCTTAAAGTAGATAAAACCAGCAACGAGTTATCAAAATGCCAAGGCCCTAGTTTTAGGATTCTATTCCGGTCATTTTCGCTTGCAAAATGAAATAAAAATGTGTTTTGTCCCACCCATTCAATTTTGAGACCATGGACTACTTTCCAGGCATTTTGAATGGTGATTTTAAAAGCCTCTATGTTGATCAGCTTTGTTGACAGAACTTTTCCTACAATACATAAACCTAACATCTCCTCCCCTGCAGCTTCCAGATTTTCTGGCAGATTCACCCTGTTGTTGCTTGGATCTTGAATTGCCAGCACTTCGCATATCTTTACAATTTCCTCAGTCTCCATTATCCAAGAAAGTAATCAACGTCTTCCTTAGTGAATTTCAAAGCCTTTCCCAAGCCTGGGAATATTCCACTATTCCTCTGCCTTCCAGCCCCATGTGGTTTGAAAACTCAAAAGAACTGCCCTTGACCCCTATCTTCTGGGTATGAACTAAAACTGAAACTTAACAATTAAAGAAAGCTAAAAATTTAACTAACAAGACTTTAAAATTAACTAAGTTTCACAATAATGGTGCCAAAAACTATTGCATAAATTGGTTACCCAAATTGTACCTTTTATTTTTGGCTCGTAAGTGTACAAATATATGTAATATAGATTTATGCAAGTCGGATATCAAACCCACAAGGAACATAGAAATTATACATTCTTAATAAATTAAATCCTAACTAACTCTAAAAGCAAGTAGGAAAAGTAAATTGAAGTTGAATAGATGTTTGAGACTAAAATTAAAAAAATTAAAGAAAGTAAATAAGCAATTAAATAAAGATTGAATCAATGAGAATGAACACTAGGGCTTTTGAGTTCACCGTCATTAATCCCTTACAAATAATTTTAGCATGTCAAATTAAATTATTACCTTATTGTATTTGTCAATTCTTCAAAATTATCCGATGGCCATAATCTCTGATGACACTAGAAGTATTTTCACATGCAACTACCCTATGATGTTTAGGGAAATCTAAACATATAAAACCCATTATATTTTGTGAGGATTATTGGGTGGAACCACACAAATGCTAATATACATTGATTACATATGATTAGGCATTCATGGTATTGCTTGCAAGATGCAAAAAATCCTAATTTGATATGATGTTTACCGCAATTCGTATCACATATTAAGTAATATGATGATCAGGCATAAAAACACAAATCAACAGTAAACATATTGTTGATAGAAAATAAATTTCTCCCAAGGACGAAAAGGCCGAAAGAATCAAAGGACGAAAACGAATGATGTATCTAAAGACGAAAAGGCATGGCATCGTTCTGAGGGGGACGAAGAATGATTCGGTCCAGAAAGGCTCAATCCAGAACGATTCGACGACTGGGAAGAGAATCGTGAAGAATAAAAGAAACAGTTCCAGAGCAGTTGGCCAGATGCACACTTGATCGACGGTTATGGCACAAACGGGCAGTGACCTCCACGACCTATCAAGTTATCAAACAGTTGCACGCATGATCTAACAGTTACACACATGATCTAACAGTTACATGCATGATCTAGCAGTTATGTGTGAGCATGGGATATGGGGGTTAATGGCGAAACCGTTCAAGCGTTTGATAAAGCCATGCAGTATAAAAGGCTCAAGCATAGCGAGAGTAAAAAAGGAAAAAAAAAACATGACTCGAAAGAGTAAGTATTTTAATTTCTTAGCTTTTTAATCGTTAGGGCTGTAATTTGTGTGCTTGTGCCCCTTGGAGGCATTTTCTTGGAATCAGTCACCTCTTTTCTAGGACTGTGTCTCAGGAGGTTTAAACCTTACACGCGTGTTAACATAAAATTATGCAAACATTTTTTGGCGACCACAATGGAAGCATTTGGTGCAATAAGTCAAGATGCCTCCGAAAAAGAATGCTCAAATTGGTTCAAGTACACAGGAAGGGGGATTGGAGCAAACCAACCAACCTCTCGTTCCAACAGTAGTTGGCCATTTTGAGGCTTTAGCATAAACAAGTCGTTATGACACTATGAGAGGGTTCAATCCTAACGTAATGTGTACCTTGTTCGGTGAATTCACATGGGACATTGTTGTTGGAGTTTTATAAGCTTCCCAAGATCATTAATCAAGCATGAAACAAGTATGAATACACATCAAATGAGGTGCGGAATACTCACAATGAATGGATTGGATGCATCGAAGAACAAAGCTCCATTTCCTCCTCTGTCAAGCTCGGCAAACCTACTGGTTTGGGCTCCAAGGATTCGGTCATGGTGGGTTTTGGACTCCATCTTCATCTTCAAGCTCCAAGCTTCATCAATGGTGATTCCATGCTCATGAGATGGTTTCCCTATCACCTTGTATGCCTCCTAGAGTGTGCTAGCACCTTGATCTTGCAACAAAATCAAGTCTATACCTTCTCCATCACTCACGGTTTTGCAGAAAAACAGAAGGAATAAGAGGTTTTGAGACCGTGAGAGAGAGGAGCATTTTTTGGCTCCATTTTGGCACCAAAACCGTATCAAGAGGGAGAGAAAATAAATGTGTATTAGGTTTTTATTTCCAAAATTAATTAACCATTTACCACTTTTTAATTTCACAAAAGTCAAGCATTAAATGCTTGCATCATCTCACATCAACTCACATCAATCAATCAATCAATTGTCACATCACTCAAAGTGACATGTGATTTGACGCTTGATGTGACTAATGATTTGACGCTTGATTTGACTTGCGTGCCGCATTCGAATTCGAAATGCGAATGCGCTCGCAAACAATCCCGGGCTCGGGTTCGCTAATTCCAAATTAATAAGTTTTCCGTTGCGACGCAATTAAACGATTACGCCTAGCAAAATCACTATTCACATCGCTAACGAATTAATTCTAAATTAACTCGTTCGCCCGAATTAAAATCTAATTTTAATTCCACGTCGAAATCCAATTTCATTTAATATATCGAATATATTAATTTATCGATTAATTCCAAATTAATCGTTATCTCTCTTTAATTGATATTTTATCCCAGATAAAATATCTCTGCAATTAATCCCAGTTAATTTTCTCTCTCATCTAATTAATCCCAGATTAATAAAGTGCGAGTCATACATCATCGGTGAATCTTCGGGAAGCGACCCATGAGATCCCCTGATATATTGGTAGTAAATTCGGTCGTCGGACTATCCGAACACGTAAGTACCTCGTACTACGTTTATACCGATTTACAAGACAAGGTTGGCTTCTAGCAAAGCGCCATGCCTACCCAATTCTCCAAAAACATGCTTACAGGAATAAGCGATCTATATCAAGCGTAGTATACGTGGTATTGCGTATGTCAATCCAGTATCGAATGATCACGTGCTAGGCCTGGGGCTGGAATTGTGCTGTTGGTTTCTAATTAGGTCCCAAGAATCATCAAATCAAGCACAAAAAACGCATGTGAATACACAAAGGAGAATGGCGGAAACATACTCACAATGAACGGATCTTGCGACGCGAAGAACACAAGCCTTCAAGCTCCCTCAAAGGTCAAGGCAGTAGCTCTCCTTGGCAGTGGACTGCTCGGTTGGGGCTCCTTTAGCTTCTCCAAGAGTCGGCCATGGAAGACTCCATTGAAGCTCCAAGCTTCAAGCTACAAAAAACGATTTCATGCACAAGTGTTCACTGCCCTATCACCTTTGTATTAACCCATTTGTGTGCTAGCACCTTGTCTTCTTCCTTGCTTCTCACGGCCAAGCCAAGATCTTGAAGAAGAAGAAGAAGAAACGGCTCAAAGCCGAGAGAGAAGAGGAGGGAAAAATGGGTTTCCTAGAAACCGATTGGGAGAGAGAGAGAAAGAAAAGAAAATGTTATATATATATATATATTTATTTTTATTTTCCAAAAACAAAAACAAATACACAAAACCATTTTCCATTTACCAAAAAGTCAAAAAAGCAAAAGCAATTAAATGCTTTCCAACTACTACATCAATCACTCAATCAATCAATCAAATTGTCACATCACTCAAAGTGACATGTGATTTGACGCTTGATGTGACTAGCGATTTGACGCTTGATTTGACTTGCGTGCCACACTCGAATTTGAAATGCGAAAGCGCTCGCAAACAATCTCAGGCTCGGGTTCGCTAATTCTAAATTAACGAATTTTCCGTTGCGACGCAATTAAACGATTACGCCTAGCGAAATCACTATTCACGTCGCTAACGAATTAATTCTAAATTAACTCGTTCGCCCGAATTAAAATCTAATTTTAATTCCGCGTCGAAATCCAATTTCGTATAATATATCAAATATATTATTTTAACGATTAATTCCAAATTAATCGTTCTCTTTCTTTAATTAATATTTTATCCTAGATAAAATATCTCTGTAATTAATCCCAGATTAATTTTCTCTCTCATCAAATTAATCCCAGATTAATAAAGTGCGAGTCATACATCATCGGTGAATCTTCGGGAAGCGACCCATGAGATCCCCGGATATGTTGGCAGTAAATACGATCGTCGGACTATCCGAACACGTAAGTACCTCGTAGTACGTTTATACCGATTTACAAGACAAGGTTGGCTTCTAGCAAAGCGCCATGCCTACCCAATTCTCCAGAAATATCCTTATAGGAATATGTGATCTATATCAAACGTATTATACCGTAGTATTGTGTATGTCGATCCAGCATCAGATGATCACGTGCTAGGCCTGGGGTTGGAATTGTGTCTGCCCCATACGAAGCACATATCGGATGTCTGGTAACTAGTCTCTATAATCGGATACACATGACCTAGTCATAATATCCCGATAGCTCGAGCATTTATGAGAACGAGTCCCGTATCGTATGTGAACATCATCTTCATATGACTGGAGTGATACTTCCGTCTTAACATCACACCCAACACACTACGATTCTCAATATACCCAGCATTGGCGTACACAGAACCTGTTAAAGCCCTGGACGACCGCAACCAAAGTATAATAATTATCGCAAGTATTAACGGTGCAAGTCTCAGGTTAAGACCAAATACACCTAACCTGATTTCGGACTTCCATAGACACATAGTCATACTACCAATGGAATTCCGAAGGGGTCTATCCAGAGCGAAGCTGTTTCCCGTACCATCGGTAAAACACAACCTCCTATTACACTTGCATGAGTATCCTATACCCAAATATATGAGAACTATGTCGTTGTGCCCTCACAATGCGCACAAGGTTAATACTAGTCTTTTACGCATTATCGATGTCCAATCTTGATAATACTCTGACTAGGGATATTTAATGATTTATCCTACGTGGACTGATACTGTCTCATATCATTTTCCGTCCAGGAATAAATCACAAGGACCTCTGATCATTTATATATCTAGGTGATCTAATCACAAATGATAAGAGTGCAATCTCCTATGTCACATAGTTAATTTGTACAACAACACAATGATTTGTAAAAATAGTGACGCTATGGGTCATAATTGTCCAACAATCTCCCACTTGGCCTATAGCCAGTCACTCGAGTGTCTAACACCCGAACTATGTACGGTTGGCTCAAACTGCTGAGAAAAGGCTTTCGTCAGCGGATTTGTATGATTATCATCTGATGTGATTTATTCGATCATCACATCGCCACGATGTATGATCTGAACGAATCTGATGAATATCGAAGTATTTATCTGGATCGTTGATGAGACCATTAATTCTTTAGCATGTGCTGACTCATAGCTCAGCTGCTAACAGAACTATATCTAATCTAATTAGATTTGTTATCGACCCAAATAGCTTATATTGCTGCCTCTGCTGCTGCAATTAACCCGCATTTGTTGTTTATTCGGTAACAATATCTTGCTTGAAAGATTTCCAGCTCACTGTTCCGTTATTCAATCTTTATAGTACCGTTGTCACGACTTATAGTCGTTTTCATGAAAGCCAAGCTTTCACCGATTATATTATGGGAATATCATTTCCAAGAAATGATATATCATCATTACTCAGGACATTCACTGTCAGTGCGCTCCCACTAACCTCCTTATATACACAAGAATTATTTTCGTTTTGAATTAAATCATACATCATTATGATTACATCAAAACGATAATTCCAAGTACTTAATGCTTGCTTCAATCCATCTATGGATCGAATAACCTGCAAACCTAGTTTGCTTGTTATGGTTCGACAAAACCGTCAAGATGTTGTAAAAATCCTCCGAAAGGTTTCCGTTAAGGAAAGCGGTTTTGGCATCCAGCTGCCACATTTCATGAATGAAACATGCAACATTAGCAAGTATTATCCAAACGGATTTACCGTGGCAACAGTTTAAAGGTTGAATCGTAATCAACACAATGTTGATAACTATACATTTCCGCTAAAAGCCTAGCTTTATACGTTGGTATGTTGCCATCCATGTACGTCTTCCTTGAAGACTTATAAGTACCAATAGGCACAATGCCTTGCGGTACATCAACTAGTATCCAAACATAGTTCATATACATGGAATCCATTTCGAACTATATGGCACTTTGCCATAATTAGGAATCGATACCTTGTATCACTTCCTCATACGTAGTCAGTTGGTATACCTCAATAAGATTGACATGTTTATGAGGTGAGATCAGAAACCCATACCCAGGTTGTTTTCTGACTCTCTCCGACATACGTGGTTCTTGTGTATACGAAGATTAATGGTAATAGTTTCATCCGTGATGAACTATTTGTGTTCCATTAGGATTCGGTGCCAAGAATAGTATTACTCCGATTTTCATCGAGTTTTACTATCCTCCCACTTACCACTGTATATAGGTATTCCTCTTAGGAAAAACGCATGGTGAGCAACAATCTAATTGTTCTCTCGTGAGTTGTATAAGTACAATACTTATGGTATCCCTAGGATAACCTACATTTGGCACTTATCCGATTTGGGTTCTTGTTTGGTATCATCCAAACGTATGCCTAGCATACCCAAATATTCAGGAATGTGAAACGCGGTTTCTTTCCCATTCATATCTAATATGAAATATGTATAACAGATTTTATGGAACCTTATTCAAAATAAGTTCTGCACTGTTTAGCGTATCCGTTGAAGGAAATGGTAGCTCAGAGCGACTCATGATTAACCTTATCATGTCCAACAAAATTTGGTTTATCCTGTCGGACACACCGTCAAATTGAGGTGTTCCGGGAGGAGTCCTTATTGAAAGAATACTATACTCTTTCAAGTATTAGAGAAACTTATTGCTTGAGTATTTTCTATCATGGTCTAACCGTGATGGTTTAATACTTTAGCCGATCTGTTTGTTATTTCGTGTCGAAACTGTAAAAGTTTCCGATTTGTGTTTCAAAAGAAATACATAACCATAACGCGATGCCACATCCGTGTATGGTCACGAAATATTCATATCCACTTCTAGCCTAGCTAGACATGGGCCCACTTACGTCACTATGAACGAGGGCTAGCAGATCAATGGCACTTGCACTTTTACCAAGTAAAGCTGTTTTGGGCTCTTTACCCAATAAACTAGATTCGTAGACTTTATTTGAATAAAATCAAATTAGTCCTAGTACCCACTCTTCGAAAGTGTGGATATACGAGTCTTGTTTAATTATGTCCTAGACAACAATGCCACATTCAAGTTTCAACCTGATCAAATCAGTTTGAGCTATTTTTTTGTCATGTTATACGTGTGAGATTTATTTATATTCTAAATATAAATTATGTTATTCACATCTAATGTGTTTATCTCAATATCATCTTTATATAATAAAACACTTTAGTGTTCTAGAATATAAAGGTATATCTGCAACGGATTATACACTGATATAGAGATAATGTTTCTAGTCAAACTAGTTACATTATAACAGTTTCCTAATTTACGTACATACCCAAAGAGTAGTTCCTAAACTTAGGTATCTACGGTTAAATTAGCGACTTTTGTCCCGTTTTCAATTCATAGATTAATCTCAATAGAAGTCAGTATCCTGCTCATAGCAGATTCTGAACATCAGTACATATTTTATGTACCACACTAAGTATTTAAAATCCAATTTTAATACTAGTAGTGAACATATTTATGACAAACATATTTGAAGTCAGAGCCTTGCTCATCTTCAATTCCTTCTTGGGATATGTCCTTTTATCTTCCCAGAAGATTATAATGATTTTGCCTTTGCCCTTTTCACATTCCAGTAGCCTTTGGCCAAGCCTCGGGTTTCTTGAATATCGAAGTAAGATGCGTCTTGCGCTACTTGCATTATTGCAAACTTTGGCTTTGTCTCCTTGAGTATAGCCATTAACTCTCCAAGAGTTTACTATTGCAATAAAAGTACTTCTAAGATCTAATCTATGAAGATCCTTTAATTTCATTATCATACTTTAGGGATCTAATCCTTAGTTCTGATAAAGAAATTATGGAGTCTATGACAAGTATAATGGATTAAGCACTTAAGTTATCATCACATTAATCTTCCAAAGATTATGCTCGACTATTTGCTTAACTCCAGGCTTAGGCTTAATACGTTATTTTATCAAGTAAAGTAACTTATTAGTTTCCAGGACTATCCTGAAACTTTATTCCCAATTTGAAAATTATAGTCGTTTAAATACATTTTCACCCAGGATTATGTTTTAAACACTAATCTTTCATTTATCTTGATTCTAATAGTCCAACTATTTAATCAACGATTTGTGGTACTATATATTATAATGATTATTATAGTCCAACTATACATTCAAATATAATTTAAATTAATTAACCTCAATTATATTGATTACTATAGTCCAACTATAAAATCAACTATAAATTGAAATTAATTAATTCAAATATATTGATTACTATAATCCAATTATATAATCAACTATAATACATTCCAACTGTTTATTAAAACAACAATTTAAATATTAGTCCAACTAACATTTAATCTAACGACGAAATAATTTGTGATTGAGCGCGTATGGCAAGTTACTAAACGAATATTGCAAATTCAATACTTGCCTCCCATTATTTTTCGGCGAGCCTCTAACCCTCTGTCGATTACTCGGGAAACCGTGTTTCCTAGTGGGCTAGGATCCCGTTAAATATCACACAATCTTGACTTTGGCCAACAAATTATATGATAATTAACTAGGTAGATCTCTAAGATCGATTGGATCCAATCTAATTCCTAGATCCGTCCTCTGAATCAACTAATCCTTGGCTTTGGCACAACAAACTTAGTTATCCCAGTTAAGCGCGACCCATCGACCATGGAAAGCTTCGTAATCAATGTCGATGGACAAGAAGTGGTCTTGACTTTGGCCAACAAACCACAACTTGGACAAGACACCGATATGGAACAAAGCTCTTGTGATTCAAACACATCCTCGACGGACAAAGGCCTTGACTTTGGCCAACAAGCCAATGCCAGTCTCGGATCTTGAGTAAGAATCACTCAATGGAAGGAAAAACGTTTAATATTATTTGAGGGTTTTTCGCGTGCAAATTGGCAACCAATTTATTATCTTTATTAAGGTCTCATCATCATACACCCTTAAACATGCATTCTAAACACATAATAAAGCGCATATGAATAAAATAATAATGATATGCGGATGAATACTTTACACATTGATCCTAGATCAAATCTCTCTATTTCTCTCTCCCGCTAGCACATGTATTACTTCTACCCGTAATACTACACTTCTAAAGAAACCTCATTTACATTGAGGAGAATAAGTGAGAAGAGAATACAAAGAGTATGGAGGTAATAAGGCTGGACTCGTAGGTCCAATTAATAAATCAAATTTAATACAACAATTTCTAAAATTGTCCCACCCATCTAATATCCATCCGATATACATTATTCATGCATCTTAACCATGTATTCACACAAGCATGTTATCAATCAATCTAATCCAATTAATTAATCTGATAATTAGTGATCATCCAATGTTCAAACAACGATTTGATTTTGCTCAAGTCAAACTCGTTTTGCGAATAAGTACTCATAGTACGAATTCTTGAATTAAATTAAACTACAAAATTAAATCCAATTCAATTTGTATTTAATACTAATTCACTATTTAATGCCAAATTAAATATTACACGTTTATTAACGAACCTTTACGACTTAAATTCCAAATTCAATCGTTACGGGTCTCAAAGCCCGATTAACATCCAATGTTTATTTAATTAAAGTCCAATGGGCTTTTAATTAATTTCTTTAAGGCGTGGACTTTTGGTCAACTCGGGTCAAAATCAATAACCAAAATCCAATCCGGGATTTACCCCATAAGCCCAGAAATCAATTTTGGCCTATTAGGCCCAATTAAATAATTAAGGTCCATTAAGTCATAATTGGACTTTATGGATGCGGTTTTGGGCCCAATTGGATCCAACCAAATTGGCCTAAACCTAACTTGGTAAAACCAAGCCCAAAAGCCCAATTACAACCTTTAAGGCCCAAATCCAATTTAAACCCATTAATTAACTTATAAAATTCCAAATTCCACAATTAATTAAACTAAGTGTAATACACAATTATTCACCCAATTAACATTTCTAAAACATCAATTAGCCTAATTAATCATGCACTTTAACATCAAATAGTGTCCAACACAATTTAACAAAAAATCAAACCCATTTCATGCTTTATACTTCTCGGCAATTAGGGGTTTTTCAATCCGATTCGGTTTCAATCCAATTGAATCCACAATCATCATTTCCCAAATCAATTCAACTCATCCAATGAATCAAAATAAAAAAACACCATGAATTTCAAAATTCAACAAGTTTCGGCCAAGCCTTTAATTTGGGGAAAATTGTCCAATTCAAAATTCAATCCAATTAAACCTTAAATCAACATTACCCAATTGTTTTAAGTCATCCAATGATCAAAAAAAAAATAATTACCAAGACATTTAGGGTTCTACATTTTCGGCCAAGCCTCCATAATTGGGGAAAATTGTTCTAAACCAATTTTCTTGAAAGTGATCATGCACAACTTCAATTCAACCTCATTCAAGCATACTCAATCAAACAATTCAACCAAATCATGCTCAAATCGATTTTGCCCAATTTTAAACCCTAAAATTTCATGCTTGATATAAGCTCAAGATACCATTGTTGGTTTCTAATTAGGTCCCAAGACTCATCAAATCAAGCACAAAAAACGCATGTGAATACACAAAGGAGAATGGCGGAAACATACTCACAATGAATGGATCTTGCGACGCGAAGAACACAAGCCTTCAAGCTCCCTCAAAGGTCACGGCAGTAGCTCTCCTTGGTAGTGGACTGCTCGGTTGGGGCTCCTTTAGCTTCTCCAAGAGTCGGCCATGGAAGACTCCATTGAAGCTCCAAGCTTCAAGCTACAAAAAATGATTCCATGCACATGTGTTCACTGCCCTATCACCTTTGTATTAACCCATTTGTGTGCTAGCACCTTGTCTTCTTCCTTGCTTCTCACGGCCAAGCCAAGATCTTGAAGAAGAAGAAGAAACGGCTCAAAGCCGAGAGAGAAGAGAAGGGAAAATGGGTTTCCTAGAAACCGATTGGGAGAGAGAGAGAGAAAGAAAAGAAAATGTTTTATATATATATATATATTTTTATTTTCCAAAAACAAAAACAAATACACAAAACCATTTTCCATTTACCAAAAAGTCAAAAAGCAAAAGCAATTAAATTCTTTCCAACTACCACATCAATCACTCAATCAATCAATCAAATTATCACATCACTCAAAATGACATGTGATTTGACGCTTGATGTCAATAGCGATTTGACGCTTGATTTGACTTGTGTACCGTACTCGAATTCGAAATGCGAAAGCGTTCGCAAACAATCTTGGGCTCGGGTTCGCTAATTCTAAATTAACGAATTTTCCGTTGCGACGCAATTAAACGATTACGCCTAGTGAAATCACTATTCATGTCGCTAACGAATTAATTCTAAATTAACTCGTTCGCCCGAATTAAAATCTAATTTTAATTCCGCGTCGAAATCCAATTTCTTAAAATATATCAAATATATTATTTTATCGATTAATTCCAAATTAATCATTCTCTCTCTTTAATTAATATTTTATCTCAGATAAAATATCTCTGTAATTAATCCCAGATTAATTTTCTCTCTCATTAAATTAATCCGAGATTAATAAAGTGTGAGTCATACATCATCGGTGAATCTTCGGGAAGCGACCCATGAGATCCCCGGATATGTTGGCAGTAAATATGATCGTCGGACTATCCGAACACGTTAGTACCTCGTACTACGTTTACACCGATTTACAAGACAAGGTTGGCTTCTAGCAAAGCGCCATGCCTACCCAATTCTCCAGAAATATCCTTATAGGAATATGTGATCTATATCAAGCGTAGTATACAGTAGTTTTGTTTATGTCGATCCAGCATCGGATGATCACGTGCTAGGCCTGGGACTGGAATTGTGTCTGCTCCGTACGAAGCACATATCGGATGTCTGGTAACTAGTCTCTATAATCGGATATACATGACCTAGTCATAATATCCCGATAGCTTGAGCATTTAAGAGAATGAGTTCCGTATCCTATGTGACCATCATCTCCATATGACTGGAGTGATACTTTCGTCTTAACATCACACCCAACACACTACGATTCTCAATATACCCAGCATTGGCGTACACAGAACCTGTTAAAGCCCTGGACGACCGCAACCAAAGTATATTGATTGTCGCAAGTATTAGCGGTGAAAGTCTCAGGTTAAGACCAAATACACCTACCCTGATTTCAGACTTCCATAGACACATGGTCATACTACCAATGGAATTTCGAAGGGGTCTATCCAGAGCGAAGCTGTTTCCCGTACCATCAGTAAAACACAACCTAATATTACACTTGCATGAGTATCCTATACCCAAATATATGAGAACTATGTCGTTGTTCCCTCACAACGCGCACAAGTGTAATACTGGTCTTTTACGCATTATCGATGTCCAATCTCGAAAATACTCTGACTAGGGATATTTAATGATTTATCCTTCGTGGACTGATACTGTCTCATATCATTCTCCGTCCAGGAACAAATCACAAGGACCTCTGATCATTTATATATCTAGGTGATCTAATCACAAATGATGAGAGTGCAATCTCCTATGTCACATAGTTAATTTGTACAACAACAAAATGATCTGTACAAATAGTGACACTATGGGTCATAATTGTCCAACAGTGTCTGCCCCGTACGAAGCACATGTCGGATATCTGGTAACTAGTCTCTATAATCGGATAAACATGACCTAGTCATAATATCCCGATAGCTCGAGCATATAATAGAACGAGTTCCGTATCCTATGTGACCATCATCTCCACTGTAACTGGAGTGATACTTCCATCTCGACATCACACCCAATACACTACGATTCTCAATATACCCAGCATTGGCGTACACAGAACCTGTTAAAGTCCTGGACGAACGCAACCAAAGTATATTGATTGTCGCAAGTATTAGTGGTGCAAGTCTCAGGTTAAGACCAAATACACCTACCCTGATTTCGGACTTTCCATTACGGTCTTACTGCGACGGTTTAATACTTTAGCCGATATGTTGGTCTATTTCGTGTCGAAACTTTAAAAGTTTCCGATTTGTATTCTAAAAGAAACACATAACCATAACGCGATGCCACATCCGTAAAGGTGACGAAATATTCATATCCACCTCTAGCCTAGCTAGATATGGGCCCACTTGCTTCACTATGAACTAGGGCTAACAGATCAGTGGCATTTACACTTTTACCAAGTAAATAGTGTTATAGGCACATTGCCCAATAAACTATATTCGTAGACTTTATTTGAATGGAATCAAATCAGTCCGAGTACCCACTCTTCAAAAGTGTGGATATACGAGTCTTGTTTGATTGTGTCACAGACAACAATGCCACAATATGTTTCTTCTGATCAAATCAGTTTGAGCTATTTATTTGTCATTTTAGAGATTTTATTTATACTCAAAATATAAATTCTGTTATTCACATCTAATGTACTTATCTCAATATCATCTTTATATAATAAAACACTTTAGTGTTCTAGAATATAAAGGTTCACCTGCAACAGGTTAAACACTGATATAGAGATAATGTTTCTAGTCAAACTAGTTACATTATAACAGTTTCCAAACTTAGGTACACACCCGAAGGCAGTTCCTAAACTTAGGTATCTACGGTTAAAACAGCGACTTTCGTCCCGTTTTCAATTCGCAATTTATCTCGATTGAAGTCAGTATCATGTTCAAAACAAATTCTGAACATCAATAAATACATTTATGTATCACACTAAGTATTTAAAATCTAATTTCAATATTAGTCATGAACATATTGTTGATAAACATATTTGAATTACCCTGTCTTCAATTCCTTCATGTCTGCTTTGTCCAAACGGCAGTCACGCTTCCGCGATCCCGTTTGCCACATTTAGGCAGACATTTTGGGATATGTCCTTTATATTCCTAGAATATTATAATGATTTTGGCTTTGCCCTTTTCAACACTCCGGAAGCCTTTGGCCAAGCCCAGGGTTTCTAGAATATCGAAGTAAGGTGCGCCTTGCGCTACTTGCCTAATTGCAAACTTTGACATTATCTCCTTGAGAATAGTCATTAACTCTCCAAGAGTTATTAATTGCAATTTAGTACTTCTAAAATCTAAAGATAGATTTATGAAGATCCTTCAATTTCAGTATCATACTTTAAGGATCTAACCCTTAGTTCTGATTCAGAAATTAAGGAGTCTACTGCGACAAGCTTAATGGATTAAGCACTAAAGTTATCATTATATGATCTTCCAAAGATTATGCTCTACTATTTGCTAAACTTCGGGCTTAGGCATAATATGTTATTTATCAAATAAAGTAACTTATTATTTTCCAGGACCATCCTGAAATTATTTTCCCAAATTGAAAATTAAACCATTTAAATACATTTTCCCTAGGATTATGTATTAAACGTCAATCTTTCAATTTTATCTTGATTTTAATAGTCCAACTATTTAATCAACGATTTAGGTACTAATTATTATAATGATTACAATAGTCCAACTATTTAATCAACTATAATTTAATAGATTAAAATCAATTATATTGATTACTATAATCCAATTATAAAATCAACTATAAATGAATTGTTTGAATATAATCCAACTATTAATTAAAACAACGTTTAAATATTAGTCCAACTAACATTTAATTTATATGACGAATGATATTTGAATGAGCGCGTATGGCAAGTAATTAAACGAATATTTCAAATTTAATTCTTGCCTCCCACTATTTTTCGACGAGCCTCTAACCCTCTGTCGAATACTCGGGAAACCGTGTTTCCTAGTGGGCTAGGATCCTGTTAAATATCACACAATCTTAACTTTGGCCAACAAATTGTATGATAATTAACTAGGTAGATCTCTAAGATCGATTGGATCCAATCCAATTCCTAGATCCGGTAGGGGTCATCCAAGTCCGAAACATATATCTTATATATGCCAATACATCCAATGTATTACCTAACCTTTTTCCTCTGAATCAACTAAGCCTTGGCTTTGGCACAACAAACTTAGTGATCCTAGTTAAGCGCGACCCATTGACCATGGAAAGCTTCGTAATCAATGTCAATGGACAAGAAATGGTCTTGACTTTGGCCAACAAACCACAACTTGGATAAGACACCAATATGGAACAAAGCCTTCGTGATTCAAACACATCCTCGACGGACAAAAGCCTTGACTTTGGCCAACAAGCCAATGCCAGTCTCGGATCTTGAGTGAGAATCACTCAATGGAAGGAAAAACGTTTAATATTTTGCGAGGGTTTTTCGCGTGCAAATTGGCAACCAATTAATTATCTTTGTTAAGGTATCATCATCATACACCCTTAAACATGCATTCTAAACACATAATAAAGTGCATATGAAAAATAATAATGATATGCGGATGGATACTTTACACATTGATCCTAGATCAAATCTCTCCCTTTCTCTCTCCCGCTAGCACATGTATTGCTTCTACCCGTTACACTACGCTTCTAAAGAAACCTCATTTACATTGAGGGGAATAGGTGATAAGAGAATACAAAGAGTATGGAGGTGATAAGGCTGGACACGCAGGTCCAATTAATAAATCAAATTTATTACAACAATTTCTAAAATTGCCCCACCCATCTAATACCCATCCGATATACATTATTCATGCATCGCAATCATGTATTCACACAAGCATGTTATCAATCAATCTAATCAAATTAATTAATCTGATAATTAGTGACCATCCAATGTTCAAATAATGATTTGATTTTGCGTGAGCCAAACTCGTTTTGCGAATAAGTACTCAAAGTACGAATTCTCGAATTAAATTAAACTACATAATTAAATCCAATTCAATTTGTATTTATTCCAAATTAAATATCATATTTTAATAATAAACCTTTTACGACTTAAATTCCAAATTTAATCGCAACGGGTCTCAAAGCCCGATTAACGTCCAACGTTTATTTAATTAAAGTCCAATGGGCTTTTAATTAATTTCATAATGCGTGGACTTTTGGTCAACTCGGGTCGAACCCAATAACCAAAGTCCAATCCGGGAGTTACCCCATAAGCCCAGAAATCAATTTTGGCCCATTAGGCCCAATTAAACTTTAAAGGTCCATTAAGTCACATTTGGGCTTTATGGAAGCGGTTTTGGGCCCAATTGGATTCATCCAATTTTGCCTAAACCCAACTTTGTACAACAAAGCCCAATAAGCCCATTAACAACATTACAAGCCCAAATCCAATTTAAGCCCAAATAATTTAATTCCTAAAATTTCAAATTTCTCAATTAAATTACCTAAAGTGTATAACGTTATTAATTACCCAAATCAATATTTCCAAAACACTAAATTTGTACAATTAATCCTGCTCATCGACAAAAAAACATGTCCAACACATTTCATCAAAAATCAAACCCAATTTTCATGCTTCAAAGTCTCGGCCAAGGGGAAATTTCATGCCCAAATCAAATTCAATCCAATTAAATTCAATTCAACATTAAACCAATATCCCCAAATGATTTCCAACACATCCAATGAATCAAAAAATCAAAATCTAAGACAATTTAGGGTTCTTGTATTTTCGGCCAAGCCACAAGAATTGGGGAAAATTGTTCCAAACCATTTTTCATCAAATTGATCCAATCAATCATCAATTAAAACACATTTAAGCATACTAATTCATCCAATTTCATTAAATCATGCCCAAATTCGTTTTACCCAATTTTAACCCTAAAATATTTTCATGCTCAACCTAAGCTCAAGATACCATTGTTGGAGTTTTATAAGCTTCCCAAGATCATTAATCAAGCATGAAACAAGTATGAATACACATCAAAGGAGGTGCGGAATACTCACAATGAATGGATTGGATGCATCGAAGAACAAAGCTCCATTTCCTTCTCTGTCAAGCTCGGCAAACCCACTGATTTGGGCTCCAAGGATTCGGTCATGGTGGGTTTTGGACTCCATCTTCATCTTCAAGCTCCAAGCTTCATCAATGGTGATTCCATGCTCATGAGATGGTTTCCCTATCACCTTGTATGCCTCCTAGAGTGTGCTAGCACCTTGATCTTGCAACAAAATCAAGTCTATACCTTCTCCATCACTCACGATTTTGCAGAAAAACAGAAGGAAGAAGAGGTTTTGAGACCGTGAGAGAGAGTAGCATTTTTTGGCTCCATTTTGGCACCAAAACCGTATCAAGAGAGAGAGAAAATAAAAAGTGTATTAGGTTTTTATTTCCAAAATTAATTAACCATTTACCACTTTTTAATTTCACAAAATTTAAGAATTAAATGCTTGCATCATCTCACATCAACTCACATCAATCAATCAATCAATTGTCGAATCACTCAAAGTGACATGTGATTTGACGCTTGATGTGACTAAGGATTTGACGCTTGATTTGACTCGCGTGACGCATTCGAATTCGAAATGCGAATGCGCTCGCAAATAATCCCGGGCTCGGGTTCGCTAATTCTAAATTAACGAATTTTCCGTTACGACGCAATTAAACGATTACGCCTAGCGAAATCACTATTCATGTCGCTAAGGAATTAATTCTAAATTAACTAGTTCGCTCGAATTAAAATCTAATTTTAATTCCGCGTCGAAATCCAATTTCATTTGATATATCGATTATATTAATTTATCGATTAATTCCAAATTAATCGTTATCTCTCTTTAATTGATATTTTATCCCAGATAAAATATCTCCGCAATTAATCCCAGATTAATTTTCTCTCTCATCTAATTAATCCCAGATTAATAAAGTGCGGGTCATACATCATCGGTGAATCATCGGGAAGCGACCCATGAGATCCCCATATATGTTGGCAGAAAATTCAGTCGTCGGACTATCCGAACACGTAAGTACATCGTACTACATTTATACTGATTTACAAGACAAGGTTGGCTTCTAGCAAAGCGCCATGCCTACCCAATTCTCCAGAAACATGCTTACAGGAATAAGCGATCTATATCAGGCGTAGTATACATGGTATTGCGTATGTCGATCCAGTATCGAATGATCACGTGCTAGACCTGAGGCTGGAATTGTGTCTGCCCCGTACGAAGCATATGTCGGATGTCTGGTAACTAGTCTCTATAATCGGATAAACATGACTTAGTCATAATATCCCGATAGCTCGAGCATATAAGAGAACGAGTTATGTATCCTATGTGACCATCATCTCCACTATGACTGGAGTGATACTTCCATCTCGACATCAAACCCAATACACTACGATTCTCAATATACCCAGCATTGGCGTACACAGAACCTGTTAAAGTCCTGGATGACCGCAACCAAAGTATATTGATTGTCGCAAGTATCAACGGTGCAAGTCTCAGGTTAAGACCAAATACTCATACCTTGATTTCGGACTTCCATAGACACATAGTCATACTACCAATGGAATTCTGAGGGGGTCTATCCAGAGCGAAGCTGTTTCCCGTACCATCGGTAAAACGCAACCTCCTATTACACTTGCATGAGTATCCTATACCCAAATATATGAGAACTATGTCGTTGTGCCCTCACAACGCGCACAAATGTAATACTAGTCTCTTACGCATTATCGATGTCTAATCTCGATAATACTCTGACTAGGGATATTTAATGATTTATCCTACGTGGACTGATACTGTCTCATATCATTCTCCGTCCAGGAACAAATCACAAGGACCTCTCATCATTTATACATCTAAGTGATCTAATCACAAATGATAAGAGTGCAATCTTCTTTGTCACATAGTTAATTTGTACAACAACACAATGATCTGTATAAATAGTGACGCTATGAGTCATAATTGTCCAACAATTGTTGAACATGTTAGACTCCAAAATACTCATGTCATAGATAATTTCATTTCGATCAGTAACTCGCATCACGAAAACATAACCAAACACATGAGTTCATTAAATGAGCTAATGGCTATATGCGTAAACGGGGGGACATGGGTCACACCTCATACGTCAAATAATGCATGGTCTCATTCAACTAACAGTTGTCTTGTGTTTCGGAATGTGTTGTAGGATGCCATAGAATCTGGACGAATAACGTTCGAAAAAATATGGCAGTGGACAACAACTCGTTCCCTAAACCGTTGGAGTTGAATATGATCAATTCTGACCTCACTAAGATGAATTTGCCAAAATTTAAGCTCGTCTTAGACGAAGATCAGAACGATCAATGCCCTAGCACTCTCGAGAGGATAGAGTCGCCCGAAAGAGGAAAGGTTCCCTAAAATTTATGTGTTCTTTGCTAGAACAGTATAAAATGGATGAAAGAGTTGGAAGATACTTGTGAAAGGAAGCCACCGAAAAGGGAACCAATAGCGTGGCAGCCGAAGACCTTCGCACCAAGGTTCTACGGAGAACATTCAAAATTCATCCAGAATATCAGGACTTTTAGGCTGAGATTTCATCGGCCCAATGTTTGGAAATTGTATAACCAGAAACGGAGGAGTTATCCTCATGTGGACGAAATGACAGGGACGTAGTTGAGACGACATCAAATGAATTATGGCAGGATGATGCGCCAGTGGTGTGAGGTGAAAGCTACCATTGGCCATGAAAAGTGAGACCACGTGCTTCCAATGACACCCTTATGAAAAGAAGGCTAGTTGAGGATGCCAAGGATGGCGGTGGCGAAGAGGGAATTAGTTCAGGTTGTAAAGACCAAACCACGTTTTACCGACGAAAAAAGCGGGATGAGACGGACGATGAAGAACCACACATTGTTATTCAGTTCGGTAGCATGTCGCCGGTTGTGGCTAATCATTACTTGGTGTCTGAAAATTTCAAACGGGACAATAATGGGACCCTAGGGAGGAGTGAAGATGTCTACGACAGGAAAGAGACAGGATTTGCAACACTTACCATGGAAGGTAGGGGAGTCTCAGATGGCGATTTGACAGATGTAGAAGAAGAAATAAATATAATAACCGAAGCACAAAGAAGAGGAACAACACAAAATTGGCTTCTTAAGGAATTATACGAAGCCAGAAATCCAGCCGTGGGGACACTAGGAGAAGACTAGGGATGATCCCTGTATCTTTTGCTATACGGGAAGCCAAAAATAAAACAGATCGTAAATAGAGCAGAGAAACGGAGGATACTGGCCAATGATGTATCACACAATAGACCGGTTGTAGGACACAGATGTTGGACAACACTGTTCCAGGCTCACGGCCCGGTCGGGAGTACAGAGTAGCCCGCGGGGGAACTAAACCGGAGAAATAACATGGAGTCGCCACCCGGTGTGAACCGGGAAAATGATTTAAGGCCGCACTCACCCCTCGCAAGGGAAGACCTCAAACCGTTATGTTCGGAATGGTCCCTTACTTATGTCACTTGTAAAGATATGATTTGTGCAATAATTTAATCAGATATGTGCAACATATATTTAGAAGATTATTATATTTCTAAATTCACATGCATAAAAGTAAAGCTCATATCTAAGTTCGCATAGAAGTAAATTGGAATAACGACATGCATATGATTTCATAAACACATAAAATCGATAAACACGACAATATGAGCAAAACATAAATATAGGAGAAACATAATTAAGTTTCTAGTGCGAAAGAAACAATCATGGAAGCAATCATGTATGAGAATATAATGGAAGAGACAAGCATGCATGAAATGGGATGTAACAGATGAAATCTCGTTCGTGGAGCATTTGATAACGCGTTCGAACGGAGAAGGGCTGAGAACATGCGATCGAGTTGCGTTCGTAAACACGTTCGAACGGGATAAGACCTGATGCATGATAAAGTAAAAAAATATGCGCGTTCGAGTAGCGTTCGTAAACGCGTTCAAACGGGAAACAGAAGGTTCACGTTCGTATAGCGTTTGAGAACGTGTTCGAATAGGACAAGACCTGATGCATGATAGAACGATGCAAACACATACATAGATGAGCAAATGCACAATGTAGGACCTCTTGTGCCCGATTGAATATATTTCACATTCAATCGAGTGTACCTCATCCGGCGAGGCAAAATATTGTGGTAAAGGTAGCCCTTTACGCATTTTCCCTCGAATAAAGGACCTTTAATCCACCCTAGTTAGCCCATGTGCACTAGAATGAAATACATGCGTAAATAGAGCAATGATATGCAAAGAGTGAATGACATAATAAAAGGTGCGGCAAAACATCATGGTAAAGGTAGCCCCTTTAGGCATTTTCCCTTGAATAGAGGACCTTTAATCCACCCTAGTTAGCCCATGCACATTATATTACCATGTATACAAATGAATGAGACAATAATGTGGAACTTCGTATGTCCGATTAAACATATCTCATATTCAACCAAACATACTTCGTCCGGCGCGGTAAAACATCGTGGTAAAGGTAGCCTTCAGGCATTTCCCTCGAATAGAGGACCTTTAATCCACCCTAGTTAGCCCATGCGCATTACATTACAATGCATATAAAATAAAGACAACAATATAGGACTTCGTATACTCGATTGAACATATCTCACTTTCAACCAAACATACTTCGTCCAGCGTGGCAAAGTGTTCTCGTAAAGGTAGCCTTTTAGACTTTTCTTCCCTCAAATAGAGAACTTTTAGACCAACATACTAAGCCCATGCACACTATATCATCAATACACAAGCAAGTAACGTGCGGAAAGTAAAAGACAGAATATAAAATACGGATAATAAATACACAAGATAAATAAAGCAAAATATGTGTCGTTTACTCAAGTGGTATGTGGAGTTGTCTCCCAAGTACAGACCGCACTACCGTCCATTCGGATTCGGTTACGAAATTTACGTCTGGGTTTCCATCCTATATACCACGAGAGACGACACATTTTCCATTCATTCAAGGGCCACAACATACACTAACTGACGACTCTCATGCGAAGAAAATTCAATAAACGATTAAAATATGAATAAAAATAAATAATAAAAGTGCCCTCAGGTCTAACCTTTTAAAATCGTCTCTCAGAAGCGCGTTACACGGCCGTCGGAAGGGTTGATGCTCCGCAACTCCTCCGGTTCACTGGTTCAATATTTTCCTTCGATGTTTCGCTGTTTGGGCTGCTGGTTTCACTCTGTTTCACTGTTGTTTTCGCTGTATTTTCTGATCACTATTTTGAGGTAAATAGGGGACTGTTTGCTCACTATTTTTAGGTCGGTTTGGACTATTTTCGGGGTGTTTTTGTGCAGTTTCGGGTGCAGTTTTTTAGTGATTACTGGGCAGTTTGATAAGGGGCTATTTGCGGACTTGTTATGGTGCAGTTTGGGGTGTTATTTGTGGGTAGGTCGTGCGGTTTGTAGGACTCGGTTTTAAGGTGCTTTGGCCAATGGTTGTTGTCAGTTTGTGGCTTGTTTTGTTGAGTCAGTTTACTTGGTGAGGTGATGCGTTAGTGGGGTCTTGAGGGGGCTGTTATTGTTTGTGAGTGGAGTCGGTTGGATTTGGCTTTTGTTTGCTGTGTTCAGTCGATTTAAAGATTATTTTGTTGGTCTGGTGGTGGGTGCATGTCTCAGGTTTGGCTTCTCGATTTTCACTGGGGTTTAGGGCTGTTGTGCTTGGTCGGTTAGATGGAAGGGCTGTTGAGTGAGAGGGGAAGGTGAAGGTTTTGTCTTTGGTCAGTGAGGGTTCCTTTAACGTGTAAATTGTTTCTTTGATTCGGTCAGTTTGGCCATGTGTCAGCCCTTGGTTATTGCTAGGTTTTTGGTGGTTGAGCTTGTGAGGGAGAAAGGAGGAAGACCTAGGGTTTCTTAAGTGGTGCCATTCAAGTCGAGAGAGGGAGAAGCAGTGGAGATTTGTGGGGCAGTCGTGAGCGTGAAGCTTGTGGCAGTGTGTGCGTGGGTTGCTAGGGCAAGGTTTGGTGAAGATGGCTGATGGAGATAGGGTTTGTTGGCTTTGTTTGTTGTCGTTGGTGGCTGATCCAGTGGGCGTCGGTGGGGCTTGCGTTGTTTGTGTGCGCAACAAATTTGTGGATTAGAGGCGTGGCAGTGTGTTTAGGGGAAGAAGGACCATGTGCGTCGTTCAGAGAGAGAAGACGAGGGACTTAAGGTTTCTTTGTTTTGTGAATTGACGTGAATGGTCTCCCCCTAGGGTTTAGTTTGTGTTATATTTTATAGTAGGGTATTAGGGTTATGCATGGGTTTTGAAAAGGAAACAAAATCGAGTAGTTTATGTGTGTATTTAATTTGATTATTTTAAGCAAGAATATTTATATTTTTGGTGGGGAATTTCTTTAAATTGGTAGGTGATTTATTTAAATTAGGAATATATTTATTTAAATTAATTGGATTTAATTTTAATTTAATTTAATTTAATTTGTGACATGTGTTTTAAATGTTTTAATTATTATTGGATGTGATTTAATGGGCTTGGGCTAGGTGAGATGGGCTTGGTGTGTGTCTTGCGGGGGTTTGGGCTAAGAATGTGTTTTAAAACATAGGTCCAACAAGTGAACTTGAAGCTAAAAAAGCGAATAAAATCCAACAAAATACTGATTTCTGACTTTTCCCTTCCGACGTCCGTTTCACGCGACTTCCGTGACTTAAAAGGTAGTGCCTCTAAATTAGACTCATCATAGGGGCTTTCATGCAAAAATGCAGTGCCTACACCGGTCACGTTGCCACTTTCCGGATGGGATGAAAAGGAAGGTTCACCTCGAGAGGGTGTGAGTGATGAACAAACAATTGAGATAGGAATATCTGGAAAAATGACGTTTCCAAAACCACCGCAGCAAATGACAAAGCATCTTCGACCTCTATATTGTTGGTGTTGGACAATTATGACCCATAGCGTCAATATTTATAAAAGACATTGTGGTTTTCGTACAAATTAACTATGTAGCAATGGAAATTGCATTTTATCATTTTGTAATTTGATTACTTAAATATATAAATGATAAAAGTCCTTATGATTAGTTCCGGATTATAAGATATGAGACAGTATCAATCCATAACGGTTTAATCATTAAATATCCCTAGTCGTAGTATTATCGAGATTGGACATCGATAATACGGAATAGACTAGTATTGCACTTGTGCGTGTTATGGAAGCGTAACAACATAGTTCTCATATATTTAAGTATTGGATACTTATGCAAGTGTGATAGGAGGTTATGTTTACCGATGGTACGGAAACAGTTTCGCTCTAGATAGACCCTGCAGAATCCCATTGGTAGTATAACTATGTGTCTATGGGAATCCGCATCAGGGTAGGTGTATTTGGTCTTAACCTGAGACTTGCATCGCTAGTACTTGCGACAATCAATACGCTTTGGTTTCGGTCGTCCAGGACTTTAACAGGTTCAGTGTACGCCTCTTCTGGGTTTATTGAGAATCGTAGTGTATTGGGTGTGATGTCAAGACAGAAGTATCACTTCAGTCATATGGAGATGATGATCACGCAGTGATACAGAACTAAAACTCTGATTCGTTGCAACCATCGGGATAATATGACAAGGTCATGATTATCCGATTAAAGAGACTAGTTGCTTGTGATCCGATATATGCTTCGTACGTGGCAGACACTATTCCAGCCCCAAGCCTTGCATGTGATATTCGATACTAGATCGTAATACGCAATACTACGTATACTACGCCTGACATAAATTATATATTCCTTTAAGAATATTTCTGGAGAATTGGGTAGGCACGGTGCTTTGCTAGAAGCCAACCATGTCTCGTAAATCGGTAAAAATATAGAACTAGGTACGTACGTGTTCGGATAGTCCGACGACCGGATTTACCGCCAACATATCCATGGATCTCATGGGTCGCTTCCCGAAGATTCACCGATGACGTATGATTCGAACATAACTAATCTCGGATTAATTGCGGAGAGATTTTATCTAGGATAAAATACTATTTGAAGAGAGAGAACGATTAATTTGGAATTCATCGATAAAATAATATATTCGATATATTAAATGAAATTAGATTTCATAACGAAATTAAAATTAGATTTTAATTCGGGCGAACGAGTTAATTTAGAATTAATTCGCGAGCGACGTGAATAGTAATTTTGCTAGGCATAATTATTTAATTAAATTTGATTTAATTACGTCGAAACGGAAAATTCGTTAATTCAGAATTAGGGAACCCGAGCCCGGGAGTGTTTGCGGGCCCACTCGGATTTTGAATTCAACTGGGGCCCACAAGTCACATCAAGTCACATCACTAGTCATTCATTCACCTTTTTGGCGATGGAAGTTAGTGTAGGAAATGATGGAAACTTGTTTTACACTCAAAGTAAAGTTGATTGACTATTACCTAAACTTGGTTTGGTATATCTTTTATTTTTTATTTTAGAAATCAAATATACAAGTCAACACAACTTCCTCTTACTCTCTCCCTTTCACGGTTTTGAACCAAAAAATTTACTCTCTCCATTTTTGTTCCTTGGCTGAGAGTTGCTCTCCACCAAAGACAAAAATTTGTTTCAATTTTGTGCTAGCACACACACAAGGAATCATATCTAAGGTGATAGGGAAACCTATCCTTGAGCTTGGAATCAACATCAAAGCTTGGAGCTTGGATTTCAAATTCAAAGAGGAATTTTGGAGACTTCTCAAAAGGCAAAAAGTTTTGTGATCAACACCTCCAAAATCCAATCAAAGTGAGTATTGTTCTACAAATTCTTCTTTGAGTATTCACATGTTTCATTGCTTAAATTGATCTTGGGACATCTTAGAAACCCAACAATAGTATCAGTGCCTATTTGAGCATGAAATTTGATTAGGGTTTTTATACTAAAATTTGGGTATTTTTGATTTAAGCATGTTTTGATCAAACTGTTTGTTTGAGTATGCTTGTATGTTAATAACTTGGAGTTATGCATGATCAATTTGTAGAAAAATTAATTGGATTAATTTTCCCAAATATGTTAGTCTTGGCCGAATACAATATAGCCCTAAAGTCATGGTATTTTTTGTTTTTTGATCATTGGATGAGTTGAAAGACATGGATATATTGATTTGAGATTCAATGAGATTGAAATTGGAATCTGATATTAAATCCCTAAAAATGCCGTGAGCTTCAAAGTATGGAATGAGATGATTTTTTGTTTCAATAATGTTGGACATATATTGATGATAAATAAGCATGATTAATTGATTAAATTGATATTTTGGAAATGTTAATTTAGATAATTAATTAATGTAATACACTTTAATTAATTAAATTATGAAATTTGGAATTTTAGAATTTGATTAATTGGGCTTAATTTAGAATTGGGATTACAATGTTGTATTTGGGCCTAATGGGCTTGGTTGGGCCAAGTTGGTTTAGGTCAATTGGATTGGATCTAAATTGGGCCTAAACCATTCCATTAAGTCCAAATATGACTAATGGGCCTTTTATGTTTAATTGGGCCTAATGGGCCAAAATTGGTTTCTTGGCAAATATGGTGATTCCTTAATTGGGCTTTGGTATTTGGGTTTGACCCATATTGACCAAAGTCCATTCCTTAAGAAATTAATTGAAAGCCCATTGGACTTTAATTAAAAGACATTGGATGTTAATTGGGCTTTGAGACCCATTTAGATTAGATTTTGAATCTAAGTCTTAAAGGCGCATTTAAAAGTGTAGTTATTTAATTTTGAATTAAATATAGAATTAGTATTGAATACGAATTAAATTAGATTTAAATTATAGTTCGATAAAATTCAAGAATTCATACTTTAAGTACTTATTCTTAAACGAGTTGGACTCGCGCAAATCAAATCATTGTTTGAACATTGGATGATCACTTTATTCAAAGATTAATTAATTGGATTAGATTGATTGAATAACATGCTTTGTGTGAATACATGGATGTGTTGAATGAATAAAGTATATCAGATGGATATTAGAAGGGAAAGGGCAATTTTGGAAATTGTTGTAAATTTAGAATTTATTAAATTGGACCTGCGTGTCCAGCCTTATCTCTCGATTCTTTGTAATTCTCTTCTCACCTAATTCCGCTCAATGTTAATGAGGTTTCTTTAAATGTATTCTGTAATTGGGTAGAAGTTAAAATAGTGCTAGCCGGGGAGAGGAAATTGAGTGATTTGTTCTATGAACAATCTGTAAGATATCCATCTGCATATCATTATTAATTTATTTTTGCGCCTTATTATGCTTTTAGAATGCATGCTTAAGGGTGTATGATGAGACCTAACAAAGATAATAAATTGGTTTCCAATTTACGCGAAAAACCCTCAACAAATATTAAACGTTTTCCTTCAATTGAGTGATTCTTACTCAAGATCCAAGATTGATACTGGTTTGTTGGCCAAAGTCAAGACCTTTGTCCATCGCGGATGTGTTTGAATCATGAAGGCTTTGTTCCATATCGTATGTCTTGTCCAAGTTGTGATTTGTTGGCCAAAGTCAAGATCACTTCTTGTCCATCGACATCGATTACGAAGCTTTCCAAAGTCAACGGGTTCCGCTTAACTGGAATCATTAAGCTTGTTGTGCCAAAGCCAAGGCTTAGTTGATTCAGAGGAAATAGGTTAGGAAAATATATTGGATATATTGGCATATATATTGTATATATGTTTCGGACTTGGAGGTCCACCTACCGGATCTAGGAATTGGATGAGATCCAATTGATCTTAGAGATCTACCTAGTTAAATATCATACAGCTTGTTGGCCAAAGTCAAGGTTGTGTGTGTTAGTGTTCCTAGAACATTCATAGGATCTAATAAGCATGAAAAACATTTCATATGATCATTATAAGGTGCGGAATAAACTTACAATGAGTGGATAGAGCTTTAAAACTTTTGAGAGGATGAACTCCAAGTTCCAACCTTTTGATGATTCCAAGCCTTTGATGAATCCAAGTTTTTGAGTAGTTTCCCTTTTGATGATTCCAAGCTATTGAGTAGTTTCCCTATCACCTTTGTCAACTTCCTTAGTGCTAGCTTTTAGTTGATTTGAAACAAATCCAAGAGATGAGAAGCTTGAGGAATTCGGCCAAGCCCTAGGGAGTTCTCTAGGGTTTTTCAATTTTCATCTAATGAATAGTGTTGTGTAACAAGTGTAGAGATTTTCTTTTTGTTATTCACCTTTAGGTAAAACTATTTCACCCTTTTTACCCTAAACTTGGTAGGTTTGGTAAATGGTTTACAAAAAGTAAAACAAGGTGGTTGAGTGGTTGGTGGCTTGGCATAAATGCCAACTACCACCACCTACCACACATGTGAAGTGGGCCCCACATATTTGAATTCAAAATTCAAATATCTCTACGAACATTTGCCGCGGCTCGGTTCCGTTTAATCCGATTAAACGAACTTCCGTCGTTAAATAATTAAATCTAATTTAATTAAATATCGATGCCTCGCAAATATATTACGATCGACGTTTACGAATTAATTCTAAATTAACTCGTTCGTTCGTATTAAAGTCCGACTTTAATTTCGTAACGAAATCCAATTCGTATTAATATATCCGATATATTAATTTTAGCCCATTTAAATAAATTAAATAGAAAAATCAAATTTAACTATTAAATTTATTTTACCGATTAATTCCAAATTAATCGCGTTCTCTCTCTAATGAACACATTTAATCCCGGATTAAATAAAGCCCCAATTAATCCCAGATTAATTTTCTCTCTCTAAATTAATCCCAGATTAATTATATTTTAAGTCAACTGTCATCGGTGAATCTTTGGGAAGCGACCCAAGAGATCTCTGGATATGTTGGCAGTAAATCCGGTTATCGGACTATCCGATAAAGTGAGTACCTCGTACTACGTGCTTACCGATTTACAAGACATGGTTGGCTTCTAGCAAAGCACCGTGCCTACCCAATTCTCCAGAAATATTCTTACTGGAATATATAATCTATGTCAGACGTAGTATACGTCGTATTGCGTATTGCAATCCAGTATCTGATGATCACATGCTAGGCCTGGGGCTGGAGAAGTGTCTGCCCCGTACGAAGCATATATCGGATATCAAGCAACTAGTCTCTTTGAATCGGATAATCATGACCTTGTCATATTATCACGATGGTTGCAACACTATAGAGAACTAGTTCTGAATCCCTGCGTGATCATCATCTCCATATGTCTGAAGTGATACTCCCATCTTGACATCACATCCAATACACTACGATTCTCAATAAACCTAGAAGAGGCGCACACAGAACCTGTTAAAGCTCTGGACGACCAAAACGAAAGTTTACCGATTGTCGCAAGTACTAGTGATGCAAGTCTCAGGTTAAGACCAAATACACCTACCCTGAAGCGGACTCCCATAGACACATATACATACTACCAATTGGATTCCGCGGGGTCTATCCAGAGCGAAGCCGTTTTCCGTACCATTGGTAAAACACAACCTCCTATCGCACTTGCATAAGTATCCAATACTTAAACATATGAGAACTGTGCCGTTATGCCCTCACAACGCGCACAAGTGCAATACTAGTCTATTCCGTATTATCGATGTCCAGTCTCGATAATACTACCACTAGGGATATTTAATGATTAAACCTTTATGGATTGATACTGTCTCATATCATCTCAATCCGGAACTAATCATATGGACTTTTACCATTTATATATATCAAAGTAATTACATTACAAAACGGTAAAAGGCAATTTCATTACTACATAGTTAATTTCGTACAAAAACACAATGTCTTTTACAAACAGTGACGCTATGGGTCATAACTGTCCAAAAATCTCCCACTTGGCCTATAGCCAGTCACTCAAGCATCTAATACCTAAACTATGTATATGTCGTTCAAACTTTTGCTGGGGAATAGCTTTCGTCACCGGGTCTGCTATGTTGTCATCTGATGCGACCTTCTCGACCTTTACATCGCCACGATGTATGATCTCACGTATCAGATGGAAACGTCGAAGAACATGCTTGGATCGTTGATGAGACTGCGGTCCTTAGCTTGCGTTATAGCCCCGTTATTGTCACAATACAATGGAACGGGGGTCAGCTGCTAACGGAACTACTCCTAATCCAATTAGGAATTTTCGGATCCAAACTGCTTCCTTTGCTGCTTCAGCTGCAGCAATATACTCCGCTTCAGTTGTTGAATCGGCAACAGTCTCTTGCTTAGAAGATTTCCAGCTTACTGCTCCGTTGTTCAAACAAAATATGTACCCGGATTGTGACTTAGAGTCGTCTTTATCGGTTTGGAAACTTGCATCGGTATACCCAGTCACCTCAAGTTCTCCATTTCCATAAATTAAGAAGGCATCCTTAGTTCGTCTAAGATACTTAAGGATGTTCTTAACCGCCATCCAGTGACCTTCACCTGGATCGGCCTGATATCGACTACACATGCTCAAAGCATAGGAGACATCAGGTCGCGTACATATCATGGCATACATTAGCTCTTGATGCCATTGTTGGTTTATTCTAAGGTCCCAAGATCAAATCAAGACATGAAAACATGCGTGAACACATCAACGGAGGTAGCGGAATACTTACATTGATCGGTTATGTCGATTTGAAGACGAATCAAGGCCAAAAACGTACTGCCCTTCACGCCAAACTGCAACAGTCCACTGTCCCTGCAAAACAGAATTTCGGGTCTCAAAACGAAGCTCCAAACTCCGTCGGATGAGTCCCGCCTCATGGGTGAACCTCCCTACCACCTTCGCAAGACTCGTAGTGTGCTAGCACTTGCGGTTTTCACCATGAAAACCCAACTCTTGGCTTCCCTTGCTCACGATTTTTCTGGTTCAAAACCAGTCCAAAGTTTCTGTTTTGGGCGTGAGGTGAGAAGAGAGAATGAGATAGTTGAATTGTGTTAAGTTAAAAAATTGATTTACCAAAAATCAATTTATATTTATGCCATAATATTTATTAAATTAATAATAAATTTATGACACAAAACATGCAATGGCTTAGAGTGTCAAACACTCAATTTCCATGCAATAACATTGAGTGCATTGTACACTATCTTCATGCAATGCATTAGAATTAAATAATGCATAATATGACATGTGTCATGTGGGCCCACACGTTTCCAAATGAAAGTGGGCCCACGTGCACTCACGCGTTCGGGTTCGATATTTCCGAAATACCGAGCTTACGTCGCGACGTTAATTCAATCGAATAATTGCGGCTACCGAAATTATTATTTACGTCGCTAACGAATTAATTCTAAATTAACTCGTTTGCCCGAATTAAAATCTAATTTTAATTCCGCGTCGAAATCTAATTTCGTCTAATATATCGAAATATTAATACATCGATTAATCCGAATTAATCGTTCTCTCTCTTTAGACGACATTTTATCCCGGATAAAATATCTCCGTTATTAATCCTAGATTAATTTTCTCTCTCTTCTGTATAATCCCAGATTATTCAAGAGTGCGAGTTGTGCGTCATCGGTGGATTATCGGGAAGCGACCCATGAGATCCCGGATAATCTGGCAGTAAATACGGTCGTCGGAGTATCCGAATCACGTACGTACCAAGTACTACGTTCTACCGATTTACGAGACAAGGTCGACTCCTAGCAAAGCACCAAGTCTACCTAATTCTCCGGACATATCCATTAAAGAATATTAAGATCTGTATCAAGCGTAGTATACTAATGTATTGTGCATATCGGCCCAGTATCGGATAATCACGTGTGGGGCTGGGGCTGGATAAGTGTCTGCCCCGTCCGAAACACATATCGGATGTCTGGTAACTAGTCTCTATAATCGGATATCATGACCTGGTCATAATATCACGATTGGATGCGCATCACTTTAAGAGCACTAATACCGTATCCTGCGTGACATCATCTCCATTATGACTGGAGTGACACTTCCGTCTTGACATCACATCCAATACTACGATTCTCTGATAAACCCAGAAGAGGTGAACACAGAACCAGTTAAGATCCCCCACCACCAAAACCAAAGTTTACCGTTGTCGTAAGTATTAGCGATGTAAGTCTCAGGTTAAGACTATACACACCTACCTTGATTTCGGCCTCCCATAGACACCTAGTCATAATACCAATGGGATTCCGAAGGGATCCAGAGCGAAGCTGTTTCCCGTACCATCGTTGAAACAGACCTCCTATCGCACTTGCACAAGTATCCAATACTTATATATGAGAACTATGCCGTTGTGCCCTCACAACGCGCACAAGTGCAATACTAGCCTATTCCGCATTATCGATGTCCAGTCTCGATAATACTACGGCTAGGGATATTTAATGATTAATCCTTCGTGGACTGATACTGTCTCATATCATCTCATCCAGGAACTAATCATAGGGACCTCTCTTCATATATATCTATGGTGATCTAATCACAAATGATGAGAGTGCAATTTCCTTATTACATAGTTAATTTGCTACACAACACAATGATCTGTGCAAATAGTGACGCTATGGGTCATATTATCCAACAATCTCCCACTTGGCACGTAGCGAGTCACTCAAGTGTCCTACACTCGAACTATGTAGGTTCGCTCAAATTGCTGAGAAAAGGTTTTTCGTCAGCGGATTGCTTAATTATCATCTGACGCGTTTACACGATCATCACATCGCCACGATGTATGATCTGAACGAATCAGATGATATAGAAGTATATATCTGGATCGTCGATGACGACTTTAATTCCTTAGCCTATGCTGACGCCTTCCTAGCTCAGCTGTAACAGAACTTTATCTAATCTTATTAGATTTATTTTGACCCAGATGGTCTTCTATTGCTGCCTCAGCTGCAGCAATAATCCGCATTTGTTGTTTATTCGGCACAGTTATCTTGCTAGGAAGATTTCCAGCTCACTGTCCCGTTATTCAAACTTTATAGTACTGTAGTATTTAATTGTTTGGAACTTGCTGCAGTGATCCCAGTCACTTCAAGTTCTCCTTCTCCATAGTAAAAGATAGCATCTTTAGTTCTCAGAGATACTAACAGATGTTCTTAACTTCAATCCAGTGACTATCCCTTGGATTGACCCGATTGTGAACTCCATATGCTCAAAGCGTATGAGACACCAATACAAGTACATTTTAAATGTACAATTTCTCAGAGAGTGTTACCAACTCTAAATCTAGCCCAGTAGATTTTATTCCTTGAATAAAGGTTGTTACTCCCCACAATTCTACGGAGAATTTCTTATGAAGAATATCTATGAAAGCCAAGCTTTCACCAATTGCTTTATGGGATTTCACTGTCAGTGTGCTCTCCCACTAACCTCCTTATATACACAAGAATTATTTAGTTTTGAATCAAATCATAAACCATTATGATTATTTCAAAAAATAACAGTTCCAAGAACCTTATGCTTGCATCAATCCAAACATGGATCGAATAACCCGCAAACCTTGTTTGTCGGTTATACAAAATCGTCAGAATGTTATAAACATTCTCCAAAAGGTTTCCTTTTCAGGAAAGCGATTTTGATCTGTAACTGACATATTTCATAATGAAATATACAGTTATTTTCAAGCATCTTCAAAATGGATTTACCATGGAGGGAAACAGGTAAAAGGTTGAACCGTTATTAACACATGTTGATAACGATACCTTTTTCGTCAAAAGCCTAGCTTTGTACGTTGGTTTGTTGCCTTCCATGTATGTCTTCCTTGAAGACGTTTAATGTACCATAGGCACAACGCCTTGTGGTACAACAACTAGTATCCAAACATAGTTGTTATACATGGAATCCATTTCGGACTCATGGCACTTTGCCATAACAGGGAGTCGATACCTCGTATCATTTCCTCATAACGTAGTCGGATGGTACACCTATAAGATTGACATCTTATGGGGTGAGATCAGAAACCCATACCCTAGGTTGTTTTCTGACTCTATCCGATTTACGAAGTTCTTGTGTATTTGAAGATTAATGGTAAGTTTCATCATAGATGAACTATTTGTGTTCCATTAAGGACTTCGTGCCTTGAACAGTGTTACTCCGATTTTCATCGAGTATCACTATCCTCCCACTGACCACTGCATATCGGTATTCCTCTCAGGAAAACCGCATGGTGAGCAACAATCACATTGTTCTCATGTGGGATTATAAGTACTATACTTATGGTTTCCCTTAGGATAACCTATATTGGCACTAATCCAATTTGGGTCCTTAGTTGGTATCATCCAAACGCTATTGCCTGGCATACCCAAATTATCAGGAATGAGAAACCTCGTTTCTTCCCTGTTCATATCCTATATGATATCTGTCAAACAGATTTATATGGAACCTTATCCTAAATAAGTTTTGCACTGTTAATACATATCCTGTTGAAGGAAATAGTAGCTCAGAGCGACTCGTGATAAACCTTATCAGCCCAACAAAAAATTCGGTTTTAGTTCGGATACACCGTCTAACTGACGTGTCTCGAGAGGAGTCCTCATCTGAAAGAATACCATACTCTTTCATTTACGTATGAAACTTACTGCTTAAGTAATTTCCATTACGGTTTTACCGTGGCGGAATAATACTACTACAGCCGATCTGTTGTCTACTTTCGTGTCGAAACTCTAAAGTTTCCGATCTGTGTTCTTCAAAAGAAACACATAACCACAACGTGATGCACATCCGTTAAGGTCACGAAATATTCATGTTCACATCTAGCCTAGCTAGATATGAGCCCACTTACTTCACCATGAATAGGGCTAACAGATCGGTGGCCCTTTTACTATTACCAAGTAAATAGTATTTTAGGTTTTAACCTAAAAAAACTAGATTCGTAGACCTTATTTGAATAGTCAAATCAGTCCTAGTACCCACTCTTAAAAAAGTGTGGATATCGAGTCTTCTTTAATTGTGTCCTAGACAATAATGCCACAAATAAGTCTCTATTGATCAAATCAATTTGAGCTATTTATTTGTCATTTTATATGTTTGAGATTTTATTTATATTCAAAATATAAATTATGTTATTTACATCTAATGTATTTATCTCAGTATCATCTTTAATATAATGAAACACTTTAGTGTTTAGAATATGAAGGTTTTATCCCGCATCGGATTAAACACTGATATAGAGATAATTTCTCTAGTCTAACTAGTTACATTATAACATTTCCTAATTTAAGTACATACCCAAGGGTAGTTCCTAACTTAGGTATCTACGGTCGAAACAACGACTTTCGTCCCGTTTCCAATTCGCAGAGAAATCTCGGCTTGAAGCCAGTATCCAGCTCACAGCGATTCTGAACGTCAATACATATATGTATTATGTACCACACTAAGTATTTAAAATCCAATTTTAATACTAGTAGTAAACATAACTTTGACAAATATTTTTAAAGTTAGAGCCTCGCCCTTTCTTTAATTCCTTCGTGTCTTCCATATCCAAATGGTAGTCACTTTGAGATATGTCAATTATCCTTTTCAATATTTCACAAACCTTTGGCCAAGCCTTGGGTTTCGGAATATCGAAACGATGTGCACCTTGTGCTACATGCCCAATTGCAAACTTTGACCTTCTCCACTAGAATAGTCAATAATTCTCCAAGAATTATTAATTGCAATTTTAATACTTTTAAATCTAAAGATAGATTTATTGTAAGTATATTAAGTAAGCACTAAAGTCATCATCGCATAAATCTTCCAAAGACTTTATGCTCTACTATTTGCTTAATTATGGGCTTAGTAATAATAAGTTATTTTATATCAAATAAATTAACCTATTATTAATTCCCAAGTGAAAATTAAATCATTTAAAACAGTTAATCCAAGGATATATAGTTTAAATATTCAACCTTTCAATTCTTTCCTTGATTTTAATAGTCCAACTATTTAATCAAATTATTAAGGTACTATTTATTATAATGATTACAATAATCCAATTATTTAATCAACTATAATTTTAATATTGATTACTATAATCCCATTATAAAATCAACTATCATTTAATTCAATTATATTGATTACTATAATCCAATTATAAAATCAACTATAATTTTAATATTGATTACTATAATCCCATTATAAAATCAACTATCATTTAATTCAATTATATGATTACTATAATCCAATTATAAAATCAACTATATATTGAATGAGTTTGTATATAGTCCAACTATATATAATAATTTTAAAACAACATAAAATATTAGTCCAACTAATACTTTTAATAAATATGACGAGTAAAATAAAATGAGCGTGTTTAGCGAGTATTCGAACGAATGTTGCAAATTCAATACTTGCCTCCCACTATTTTTCGTCGAGTCTCTAACCCTCTGTGGAGTACTCGGGAAACCGTGTTTCTAGTGGGCTAGGATCCGTTAAATAACACACAACCCTGACTTTGGTCAATAAAAAGCTGTATGCTATTTAACTAGGTAGATCTCACAGATCATTGGATCTCATCCCATTCCCTAGTTCCGGTTAGGTGGACATCCAAGTCCTAAACATATGTATAATGTCAATGTATCCAATACATTTTCCTAACCATAATCCTCCGAATCATCTAGGCCTTGGCTTTGGCCAAAAACAAACCTAATGATTCCAGTTAAGCAGGGCCCATTGACGAGGAAAGTTTCGTAATCAATGTCATTGGACAAAAAGTGATCTGACTTTGGCCAATAAAAATCACGATTTGGACAAGACACCGATATGCAACAAAACTCTCATGATTCAAGTACATCCTTGATGACAAAGGTCTTGACTTTGGTCAAAAACAAACCAATGCCAACTTCGGATCTTGAACAAGAATCATTCAATGGAAGGATATTTGCTTAATTAATAGATTGATGGATTTTCGCGTGCAAATTGGCTACCAATTTAATTATCTTTGTTAAGGTCTCATCATCATACACCCTTAAACATGCATTCTAAATACATAATAAAGCGAGTATGAAATAAAATAATAATGATATGCGGATGGATACTTAACACATTGATCCTAGATCAAATCTCTCCCTTCTCACTCAAGCTAGCACTTGTACTACTTCTACCCGTTACACTACACTTCTAAAGAAACCTCATATACATAGAGGGGAATAGGTGAGAAGAGAATACAAAGAGAAAGAAGGTGATAAGGCTGGACACGCAGGTCCAATTTAATAAATCGAATTTATTACAACAATTTCTAAAATTGCCCACCCGACTATATCCATCCGATATACATTATTCATTCAACACAACCACGTATTCACACACATAAGCATGCTATCAATCAATCTAATCAAATTAATTAATCTGATAATTAAGTGATCATCCAATGTTCAAACAACGATTTGATTTTGTTCGAGTCAAACGCGTTTTTGCGAATAAGTACTCAAAGTACGAATTCATGAATTAAATTAAACTACATCATTAAATCTAATTTAACATGTATTTAATACTAATTCACTATTCAATTCAAAATTAAATATTACACTTTTATTTAATAAACCTTTTACGATTTAAATTCCAATCTAATCGTAACGCGTCTCAAAGACCGATTAACGTCCAACGTCAATTCAATTAAAGTCCAATAGGCTTTTGATTGATTTCTTAAGGCGTGGACTTTGGTCACTCGGGTCAAACCGATAACCAAAGTCCAATCCGGGATTTACCCCATAAGCCCATAAATCAATCTTGGCCCATTAGCCCAAATTGAACATTAAAGGTTCATTAGCCGCAATTGGGCTTTATGGTTAAGGTTTGGGCCCAATTGGATCCAATCCACTTGGCCTAAACCAAACTTGATAAATCAAGCCCAATAGGCCCAATTACAACTTTAAATTCTAATTTCCAAAATTAGGCCCAATTAATTAAATCCAAAAATCCAATTTTCACAATTTAATTACCAAAAGTGCATTATATGATTAATCAACTAAATCAACATTTCCAAAACACTAAATTAGTCCAATTAATCATACTTAATTCATTATTACATGTCAAACACACAATGAAAAATCAAACCCATTTACATGCTTTCATGCTCTCGGCCAAGGAGGGATTTTGTGTCCGATTTGGTTTCGATCCAATCGAACCTACAATCGACATCAAATCACCATCCAATTTGATTTTATACACATCCAATGTCACAAAACCAAAATTCCAAGACAACATTAGGGCATATCCAATTCGGCCAACATAGAATTTTTGGGGTTTTTGTCCAATTCGAAATCCAATCCAATTCGATTCAAATTAACGTCAACCTAATCGATTCTAACTCATCAAATGAATTAAAAAACAAAAAATCCAAGATCCCAAAATTCATCACACATTCGGCCATGGCATAATATTTGGGGAAAATAATTCCAAATCATTTTTCATCAAATTAGTCCAACCAAAATGAATTTAAACATGTTATAACCATACTCAACACACAATTTATTCAAATCATGCTCAAATCACATTTACCCAAATTTAAATCCCTAAAATTTCATGCTTGCAACATTAGCTCTTGATGCCATTGTTGGTTTATTCTAAGGTCCCAAGATCAAATCAAGACATGAAAACATGCGTGAACACATCAACGGAGTAGCGCGAATACTCACATGATCGGTTATGTCGATTTGAAGACGAATCAAGGCCAAAAACGTACTGCCCTTCACGCCAAACTGCAACAGTCCACTGTCCCTGCAAAACAGAATTTCGGGTCTCAAAACGAAGCTCCAAACTCCGTCGGATGAGTCCCGCCTCATGGGTGAACCTCCCTACCACCTTCGCAAGACTCGTAGTGTGCTAGCACTTGCGGTTTTCACCATGAAAACCCAACTCTTGGCTTCCCTTGCTCAAATTTTTCTGGTTCAAAACAGTCCAAAGTTTCTGTTTTGGGCGTGGAGGTGAGAAGAGAGAATGAGATAGTTGAATTGTGTTAAGTTAAAAATTGATTTACCAAAAATCAATTTATATTTATGCCATAATATTTATTAAATTAATAATAAATTTATGACACAAAACATGCAATGGCTTAGAGTGTCAAACACTCAATTTCCATGTAATAACATTGAGTGCATTGTACACTATCTTCATGCAATGCATTAGAATTAAATAATGCATAATATGACATGTGTCATGTGGGCCCCACACGTTTCCAAATGAAAGTGGGCCCACGTGCACTCACGCGTTCGGGTTCGATATTTCCGAAATACCGAGCTTACGTCGCGACGTTAATTCAATCGAATAATTGGGGCTACCGAAATTATTATTTACGTCGCTAACGAATTAATTCTAAATTAACTCGTTTGCCCGAATTAAAATCTAATTTTAATTCCGCGTCGAAATCTAATTTCGTCTAATATATCGAATATATTAATACATCGATTAATTCCGAATTAATCGTGTCTCTCTCTTTAGACGACATTTATCCCGGATAAAACATCTCCGTTATTAATCCTAGATTAATTTTCTCTCTCTTCTGTATAATCCCAGATTATTCAAGAGTGCGAGTTGTGCGTCATCGGTGGATTATCGGGAAGCGACCCATTAGATCCCCGGATAATCTGGCAGTAAATACGGTCGTCGGAGTATCCGAATCACGTACGTACCAAGTACTACGTTCTAACCGATTTACGAGACAAGGCGACTCCTAGCAAAGCACCAAGTCTACCTAATTCTCCGGACATATCCATTAAAGAATATTAGATCTGTATCAAGCGTAGTATACTAATGTATTGTGCATATCGGCCCAGTATCGGATAATCACGTGCTAGGGCTGGGGCTGGATAAGTGTCTGCCCCGTCCGAAACACATATCGGATGTCTGGTAACTAGTCTCTATAATCGGATATTCATGACCTGGTCATAATATCACGATTGGATGCGCATCACTTTAAGAGCACTAATACCGTATCCTGCGTGACATCATCTCCATTATGACTGGAGTGACACTTCCGTCTTGACATCACATCCAATACACTACGATTCTCTGATAAACCCAGAAGAGGTGAACACAGAACCAGTTAAGATCCCCCACCACCAAAACCAAAGTTTACCGATTGTCGTAAGTATTAGCGATGTAAGTCTCAGGTTAAGACTATACACACCTACCTTGATTTCGCCTCCCATAGACACCTAGTCATAATACCAATGGGATTCCGAAGGGTCTATCCAGAGCGAAGCTGTTTCCCGTACCATCGGTGAAACACGACCTCCTATCGCACTTGCACAAGTATCCAATACTTATATATATGAGAACTATGCCGTTGTGCCCTCACAACGCGCACAAGTGCAATACTAGCCTATTCCGCATTATCGATGTCCAGTCTCGATAATACTACGGCTAGGGATATTTAATGATTAATCCTTCGTGGACTGATACTGTCTCATATCATCTCAATCCAGGAACTAATCATAGGACCTCTCTTCATTATATATCTATGGTGATCTATCACAAATGATGAGAGTGCAATTTCCTTATTACATAGTTAATTTGCTACAACAACACAATGATCTGTGCAAATAGTGACGCTATGGGTCATATTATCCAACAGTATCGCTTCCTCATACGTAGCTGGTTCTGTATCCTCAATAAGATTAATATCTACATGAGGTGAGATCAGGAACCCATACCTCTCAGGTTGTATCCTGACTCTCTCCGACTTACGCGGTCCTTGTGTAATAGAAAATTGTGGTATAGTTTCATCCCTGATGGACTGTTCTTGTTCCGTTGAGGATTCTATGCCAGGAACAGTATCACTCCGATTTTCATCGAGTTCTACTTTCCTCCCACTAACCACTGCATTCAGGAATTCCTTCTCAAGGAAAACTGTATGTAGAGCAACAAATACTTTGTTCCCTTGTGGGTGACAGAAGTAATATCCTTTGGTTTCCCTAGGATATCCTACGAATAGGCATTTATCCGATTTGGGCTCAAGTTTGGTACCTTCCAAACGTTTGACGTATGCCCAGCATCCCCAAATCTTCAGGAATGAGAAACCCGGTTTCTTTCCTATCCATATCTCATATGGTGTCTGTTGTACAGACTTTGACGGAACCTTATTCAAAATAAGAATTGCACTGTTTAATGCATATCCCCAGAAGGAAATAGGTAGCTCAGTGCGACTCATCATAGACCTTACCATGTCCAACAGAGTTCGGTTTATCCGTTCAGATACACCGTTTAATTGCGGTGTTCCAGGAGGAGTCCATTGTGAAAGAATACCATATTCTTTCAGGTAATCTAGAAACTCATTGCTCAAGTATTCGCCACCACGGTCCGACCGTAATGTCTTAATACTCTTGCCGGTCTGTTTTTTACCTTCGTGTCGAAACTCTTTGAATTTCTCAAAAGTTTCCAACTTGTGTCTCATAAGATACACATAACCATAACGCGATGCATCATCCGTAAAGGTTACGAAGTACTCGTATCCACCTCTAGCCTGGCTAGACATGGGCCCACAAACGTCACTATGAACGAGGGCTAACAGTTCGGTGGCGCGTACACCTTTACCGCTAAAAGGTGATTTAGGCATTTTGCCTAATAAGCAAGATTCGCAGACGTCATATGAATTTGGATCAAATCCGTCCAAGTACCCACTCTTCTTCGAAAGTGTGGATATGCGAGTCTTGTTTATGTGTCCTAGACGACAGTGCCACATGTAAGTTTCATCTTTATTACTTAGTTTGAGCCTTTTGTTTGTTACATTATATGTTTGAGATTGATTTATATTCAAAATATAAGACCATTATTAGCATCAGCAGAACATATCTCAAAATCATCTTTATAGACAAAACACCCAGTGTTTCGGAATACAATAGTGTACCCGCATTGGGTCAAACAAGATACAGAGATAATATTCCTAGTCAAACTAGGTACATAATAACAATCATTAAGTTCAAGTACATGCCCCGAGGGCAGCTCTAAAACAAAAGTGCCAACGGCCAAAACGGCGACTGGTGCCCCATTTCCAACGCGTAGATCAATCTCTCCTGAGTCAGTCTCCTGCTAATTTGCAGATCCTGCACATCAGTACATATATGAGTACCACAACCTGAATCAAAAATCCAATTTTTAAAACTAGAAGTAGTCATGTTTATCTCTATAACAAACATACCTGAAGCCGGTGCCTTGCCCGCTTTAATCTCCTTCTGGAGCACCTTGTACTCGCGGCAGTCACGCTTCCAGTGACCCCGCTTGCCACACTGTAGGCATACATCCTGAGACTTGTCCTTTGGCTTCCCAGAAGCCTTTGACGCCTTGGCCTTGCCATTTCCCTTATACTTCTTCTTCTTAACACCACCAGTTGCCTTAGGCCAAGCCTTGGCAGATAGTGATGTTTGAGCAAAATGCGCCTCGCGCTTGGTGCCCTTGAGAAGCTCCTTCTCGGCCTCCTTGAGAATTGATAATAACTCTCCAAGAGTATCATCAGTGTTCATCAAGTTATATTTATGATGAACTGTCTCCAGGTATCGGGGAGCGATTGTAGGACCATGTCCACAGTAATCTCAGCCTCCAAGACTATCCCCAGTTTGGCTAACTCATCAATGTCAGCAATAATCTGAACCACATGGGATTCAACAGACATGCCTTCTGACATGCGTGAGCGGAAGAGATTCTTCACCAACTCATATCTCTCCATCCTCTTGTTAGAGCGGTGGAGATCGTGCAATCTTGCCATCATGTTATAAGGATCCAAGTCCCTATTTTGACGACGAAAATGCTGAGTCATAGAAGGCAAGCATAATGGACTGAGCCGTGTCACAGTCATTGCTGTGAGTCTTCAAAAGCTCCAGCTCAAGTGGCTCAGTGGGCTTAGGCCCGAGAGGTGTCTGTATCGTATACAGTATCCTCTCTGCCCCAAGGACTATCCTTAGGTTCATTTCCCAATCGGCAAAGTTCGTGCCCTTGAAGACATTTTCGCCCATGATAGTCTCGGACATTTCCCTCTCCAGTCATCTTGGCTACGATAGTCCAACTATCTAGTCAACGATATTTGGGTACAGTCTAACTGTTACAAGAAAAATAACATTTTATTAGTCCAACTAAATAATTATGACGAAATAAATTTGAAAGCGCGTAAAGCTAAGTATCTGAATGAAATTGCAAATTCAATACTAGCCTCCCACTATTTTTCGGCGAGCCTCTAACCCTCTGTCGAGTACTCGGGAAACATAGTTTCCTAGTGGGCTAGGATCCCGTTAAATAACACACAACCTTGACTTTGGCCAACAAGCTGTATGAAACTTAACTAGGTAGATCTCGAAGATCAATTGGATCTCATCCAATTCCTAGATCCGGTAGGTGGACATCCAAGTCCGAAACATATATATATATGCCAATATATCCAATATATTTTCCTAACCTTTTCCTCTGAATCAACTAAGCCTTGGCTTTGGCACAACAAGCTTAATGATTCCAGTTAAGCGGGACCCATTGACATGGAAAGCTTCGTAATCAATGTCGATGGACAAGAAGTGATCTTGACTTTGGCCAACAAATCACAACTTGGACAAGACACTGATATGGAACAAAACTCTCATGATCCAAACACATCCGCAATTGACAAAGGTCTTGACTTTGGCCAACAAACCAATGCCAACTTTGGATCTTGAGTAAGAATCACTCAACGAAAGGAAAAACGCTTAATATGTTTTTGAGGGTTTTTCGCGTAATTGGCATCCATTAATTATCTTTGATTAGGTCTCATCATACACCCTTAAGCATGCTTCTAAAACATCATAAAGCTCGTAAAGTAAATTAATAGCGATATGCGGATGGATATATAACAAATTGTTCCTAGAACAAATCACTCTCCTTTCCTCTCCCCCCGGCTAGAACTATTCTATTCCTACCCAATTACAAAATACAATAAAGAAACCTCATTTACATTGAGGGGAATAGGTGAGAAGAGAATTACAAGGAGTAAAGAGATAAAAGGCTGGACACGCAGACCCAATTTAATAATTCTAAATTTATTACAATTTCCAAAATTGCCCTCACCCTTCTAATATCCATCCGATATACACTATTCATTCATCGCATTCATGTAATCATACAAAGCATATATTACAACCAATCTAATCCAATTAATTAGTCTTTAATTATGTGACCATACAATGTTCAAACAATGATTTGATTTGCAAGAGTCAAACTCATTTAAGAATAAATACTCAAAGTAAGTATTCTTGAATTATATTGAACTACAATTTTAAATCCAATTTATTTGTATTCAATACTAATTCCAATTTAATTCCAAATTAAATACATACACTTATTTATTTGCCTTAAAGACTTGGATTCCAAATCCAATCTTAATGGGTCTCAAAGGCCCAATAACATCCAATGTCATTTTAATTAAAGTCCAATGGGCTTTTAATTGATTCTTAAGGCATGGGCTTTGGCCATAATGGATCAAACCCAAAATGCCAAGGCCCAATAGGAATCACCCTATTGCCAACAAATCAATTTAGGCCCATTAGGCCCAATTAAAATCTTTAAAGGGTCAAGTGATGTATTTGGACTTAATGGAATTGGTTTTGGGCCCAAATGGATCAAATCCAAAAGTCCAAAATCAAACTTGGTCAAACCAAGCCCATTAGGCCCAAATACACACTTTTAGCCCAACTCATTTTAAAGGCATATATTAACATAATATAATATTCCAAATATCACAATTATTTTAATTAAAGTGTATTAGCCATAAGTAATTAATTAAACTCAATATTTCCAAATATCAATTAACTTAATTAATCATGCTTAGTCCAATAATTCATGCTTAACACAAAATCAACCCAAAACACATCATTGCATGCTTGATACAAATGAAACCTAAAATCATCATTTCATGCTCGACATGCACTTTGATTTTAACATGAACATTATAGACATTGATTCTAATCATATTAAACCAACTATCAACATTTAAACATGCATCCAAACTATTATTTTTCATGTTACAAAAATTAAAATCTGCACAGTGCACTGACCAGTAAGTTTCGGCCAACCTAACAAATTTTTATTTTTTGATTCTTTTGATTTATTTCAAATCTAATCATGCATAAATCTAAGTCATCATGTTGTAAACATACTCAAAGCATCAATTTTAAAAAATCATGCTCAAAATATAAAAGCCCCAAATTTTAGGTCCAAGAACCCTAGAAATTTTCATGCTTAAATTAGGCTCATGATACCATTGTTAGTGTTCCTAGAACATTCATAGGATTTAATAAGCATGAAAACATTTCATATGATCATTATAAGGTGCGGAATAAACTTACAATGAGTGGATAGAGCTTTTAAACTTTTGAGAGGATGAACTCCAAGTTCCAACCTTTTGATGATTCCAAGCCTTTGATGAATCCAAGCTTTTGAGTAGTTTCCCTTTTGATGATTCCAAGCTATTGAGTAGTTTCCCTATCACCTTTGTCAACTTCCTTAGTGCTAGCTTTTAGTTGATTTGAAACAAATCCAAGAGATGAGAAGCTTGAGGAATTCGGCCAAGCCCTAGGGAGTTCTCTAGGGTTTTTCAATTTTTATCTAATGAATAGTGTTGTGTAACAAGTGTAGAGATTTTCTTTTTGTTATTCACCTTTAAGTAAAACTATTTCACCATTTTTACCCTAAACTTGGTAGGTTTGGTAAATGGTTTACAAAAAGTAAAACAAGGTGGTTGAGTGGTTGGTGGCTTGCCATAAATGCCACTACCACCACCTACCACACATGTGAAGTGGGCCCCACATATTTGAATTCAAAATTCAAATATCTCTACGAACATTTGCCGCGGCTCGGTTCCGTTTAATCCGATTAAACGAACTTTCGTCGTTAAATAATAAAATCTAATTTAATTAAATATCGATGCCTCGCAAATATATTACGATCGATGTTTACGAATTAATTCTAAATTAACTCGTTCGTTCGTATTAAAGTCCGACTTTAATTTCGTAACGAAATCCATTCGTATTAATATATCCGATATATTAATTTTAGCCCATTTAAATAAATAATAGATAAAAATCAAATTTAACTATTAAATTTATTTTACCGATTAATTCCAAATTAATCGCGTTCTCTCTCTACTGAACACATTTAATCCCGGATTAAATAAAGCCCCAATTAATCCCAGATTAATTTTCTCTCTCTAAATTAATCCCAGATTAATTATATTTTAAGTCAACTGTCATCGTGAATCTTTGGGAAGCGACCCAAGAGATCTCTGGATATGTTGGCAGTAAATCTGGTTATCGGACTATCCGATAAAGTGAGTACCTCGTACTACGTGCTTACCGATTTACAAGACATGGTTGGCTTCTAGCAAAGCATCGTGCCTACCCATTCTCCAGAAATATTCTTACTGGAATATATAATCTATGTCAGGCGTAGTATACATCGTATTGCGTATTGCGATCCAGTATCTGATGATCACATGCTAGGCCTGGGGCTGGAGAAGTGTATGCCCGTACGAAGCATATATCGGATATCAAGCAACTAGTCTCTTTGAATCGGATAATCATGACCTTGTCATATTATCACGATGGTTTGCAACACTATAGAGAACTAGTTCCGAATCCCTGTGTGATCATCATCTCCATATGTCTGAAATGATACTCCCATCTTGACATCACATCCAATACACTACGATTCTCAATAAACCTAGAAGAGGCGCACACAGAACCTGTTAAAGCCCTGGACGACCAAAACGAAAGTTTACCGATTGTCGCAAGTACTAGCGATGCAAGTCTCAGGTTAAGACCAAATACACCTACCCTGAAGCGGACGACTCCCATAGACACATATACATACTACCAATGGGATTCCGCGGGGTCTATCCAGAGCGAAGCTGTTTTCCGTACCATCGGTAAAACACAACCTCCTATCGCACTTGCATAAGTATCCAATACTTAAACATATGAGAACTGTGCCGTTATGCCCTCCACAACGCGCACAAGTGCAATACTAGTCTATTCCGTATTATCGATGTCCAGTCTCGATAATACTACGACTAGGGATATTTAATGATTAAACCTTTATGGATTGATACTGTCTCATATCATCTCAATCCGGAACTAATCATATGCACTTTTACCATTTATATATATCAAAGTAATTACATTACAAAACGGTAAAAGGCAATTTCATTACTACATAGTTAATTTCGTACAAAAACACAATGTCTTTTACAAACAGTGACGCTATGGGTCATAACTGTCCAACAGTGTGTTATTTAACGGGATCCTAGCACACTAGGAAACTAGGTTTCCCGAGTACTCAACAGAGGGTTAGAGGCTCGCCGAAAATAGTGGGAGGCTAGTATTGAATTTTCAATTCGTTCAAATACTTGGCTTTACGCGCTTTCAAATTATTTCGTCAATTATATTTATTAGTTGGACTAATATTTTATTATTTTCTTGTAACAGTTAGACTGTACCCTACATCGTTAATTGAATAGTTGGACTATTGCGATTAAGATGACATGAAAGTTAAGCATTAAGGATATTTTCATGGGCGATAATGTCTTTAATGGCACAAACTTTCAAGACTGGGATATAAATCTCAAGATTGTCCTGGGATCCGAGAAGTTGCTCTACACTATAGAGAGACCTCTTGGGCCTAAGCCCCGACCTGATCAGTTGCTTGAGCTAGAGCTTTGGAAGACTTATAGCGATGACAACTCGACTGCCCAATCGGTAATGCTTGCTGCTATGACTCCGTAATTCCGTCGTCAGAACAAGGGATTGGATCCCTATGAGATGATGGCGAAGTTACATGATCTTCACCGATCTAATATTAGATCGTAAAGATATGAGTTGCAGAAGAAGCTCTTCCGCGCTCGTATGTCAGAGGGTACGTCTATTAAGCACCATGTGTCACAGATGATTGCTGACATTGAGCAGCTGGGACAGATGGGCATTGTCTTCGAGGCTGAGACTTCAGTAGATTTGATCTTACAGTCTCTCCCCAACACTTGGAGTGGGTTCATCATGAACTACAATATGTTGAACCAAGACCAAACTCTTGGAGAGTTGATGTCTACAATGTGCGAAGCATAAAAAGAGCTCCTAAAGGGCAGGAAGCGCGAGGCGCACTTCGCTTCAACATCTCAGACTCCAGGGCTTGGCCCAAGGTAACTGGAGGTGTAAAAAAAAAGAAGAAGAAAGGCAAGGCCAAATCATCAAAACCATCTGGAAGGGTAAAGACAAATCCCAAGATGTATGTCTTTAGTGCGCGGAAAGCGAGTCCACGGAAGTGTGACTGTCGCGAGTACAAGGCACACATGAAGGAAATCAAAGCGGGCAAGGGCCGGCTTCAGGTATGTTGTTATAGAAATAAATGTAGAGTTCTAATATAGGTCCCAAGAATCATGAAATCAAGCATAAAATTCGTATGAACACATCAAAAGAGTAAGGCGGAAACATAACTCACATTGAACGGTTTGAGATGCGAAGAACAAGATCGTTTTCTGCCTCCCTCCAAGCTCGGCAGTGGCTTCCTCATGCAGTGGGCTGCTCGGTTTCACTGGTTATTGTCTCCTCCATGATCGGCCATTGATGAACACCATTGAAGCTCCAAGCTTCAAGCTTCCAGAACGATTCCAAGCTCATAAATTCGTTTCCCTATCACCTATGTATAACCCATGTGTGTGCAGCCTCACTACTCCTTCTTCTTTGCTTCTCACTGATTCGGTCAAACCAGAATTTTGGAGAAGAAATCGGCTTGAAGCGTGAGAGGGAGAAGAGAGAAAGAGGAGGGAAAAAGGGTTTCATAGAAACCGATTGAGAGAGAGAGTGTGTTAAATTGAAAAAGAAAAAATGTATTTAGGTTTTTATATTTTCCAAAAATAAATCAAAACCATTTACCACTTTTCATTTTTCAATAAAAGCAAAAGTTAAAAGCAAAAAGCAAAAAGTGCTTTTCAACCTTTCACCCATCACTTCTCTTTTTTACATCAAGTCACTTCACTTTAATAAAGTGACAACTTGTCATGTCACATCACTCAAAGTGACAAGTGATTTGACAATTGATGCGACTAGTGATTTGACGCTTGATGTGACTTGCGTGCCGCACTCGAATTCGAAATGCAAATGCGCTCGCAATCACTCTCGGGCTCGGGTTCGCTAATTCCAAATTAACGAATTTTCCGTCGCGTCGTAATTAAATGATTACGCCTAGCGAAATCACTATTCACGTCGCTAACGAATTAATTCAAAATTAATTCGTTCGCCGAATTAAAATCTAATTTTAATTCCGCGCCGAAATCCAATTTCATATAATATATCGAATATATTATTTTATCTGATTAATTCTAAATTAATCGTCTCCCTCTTTAATTAATATTTTATCCCAGATAAAATATCTTCGTAATTAATCCCAGATTAATTTTCTCTCTCTAGAAATTAATCTTCTCTCTTTACTAATTAATCCCAGATTAATCATAGTGCGAGTCATACACGTCATCGGTGAATCTTTGGGAAGCGGACCCATGAGATCTCCGGATATGTTGGCAGTAAATACGGTCGTCGGACTATCCGAACACGTAAGTACCTCGTACTACGTTTATACCGATTTACAAGACAAGGTTGGCTTCTAGCAAAGCGCCATGCCTACCCAATTCTCCAGAAATATTCTTACAGGAATATATAGATCTATATCAAGCGTAGTATACCGTAGTATTGTGTATATCAGCCCAGTATCGGATAGTCACGTGCTAGGGCTGGGGCTGGATAAGTGTCTGCCCCGTCCGAAGCACATGTCGGATGTCTGGTAACTAGTCTCTATAATCGGATATACATGACCTTGTCATAATATCCCGATGGCCGGCCAGCACTTAAGAGCACTAATACCGTATCCTGCGTGACATCATCTCCACTATGACTGGAGTGATACTTCCGTCTTGACATCACACCCAATACACTACGACTCTCTGATAAACCCAGAAGTGGTGTACGCAGAACCGGTTAAAGCCCTGTACCACCAAGACCAAAGTCTATCGATTATCGTAAGTATTAGCGATGTAAGTCTCAGGTTAAGACTATACACACCTACCTTGATTTCGGCTCCCATAGACACATAGTCATAATACCAATGGGATTCCGAGGGGTCTATCCAGAGCGAAGCTGTTTCCCGTACCATCGGTGAAACACGACCTCCTATCGCACTTGCATAAGTATCCAATACTTATATATATGAGAACTATGTCGTTGTGCCCTCACAACGCGCACAAGTGCAATACTAGCTTATTCCGCATTATCGATGTCCAGTCTCGATAATACTCCGGCTATGGATATTTAATGATTAAACCTTTGGGGACTAATACTGTCTCATATCATTCTCAGTCCAGGAACTAATCATAGGGACCTCTCTTCATTTATATATCTAAGGTGATCTAATCACAAATGATGAGAGTACAATCTCCTTTGTCACATAGTTAATTTGTACAACAACAACCGTGATCTGTACAAATAGTGACGCTATGGGTCATATTATCCAACAATCTCCCACTTGGCACATAGCCAGTCACTCGAGTGTCTAACACCCGAACTATGTACGGTTGGCTCAAACTGCTGAGAAATGCTTTCGTCAGCGGATTTGCATGATTATCATCTTGATGCGATTTATTCGATCATCACATCGCCACGATGTATGATCCGAATGAATCAGATGAATATCTAAGTATGTATCTGGATCGTTGATGAGACCATTAATTCTTTAGCTTGTGCTGACGCCTAGCTCAGCTGCTAACAGAACTATATCTAATCTAATTAGATTTGTATTGACCCAAAGAACTTCTATTGTTGCTTCAGCTGCACAACAACCCGCATTTGTTGTTTATTCGGTAACAATATCTTGCTTGGAAGATTTCCAGCTCACTGTACCGTTATTCAAACTATATAGTACCGTTTGCGACTTTTAGTCGTCTTTATCGGTTATAGGAAACTTGCTACAGTGACCCCAGTCACTTCAAGTTCTCCTTCTCCATAGACTAAGACAGCATCCTTAGTTCTCTAAGATACTAACGGATGTTCTTAACATCAATCCAGTGACTATCACTCGGATTGGCCTGTTTGTGAATCCATATGCTCAAGCGTATGATACACCAGGTCTCGTACAATTTTTCATGTACGGTTCTATGGAGAGTATTGCGAAAGCCAAGCTTTCGCCGATATTTATTTTATGGGAATATCATTTCCAGAAATGACGTATTATCATTATTTTATATGACAGCCACTGTTAGTGCGCTCCCACTAACCTCCTTATATACACAAGAATTATTTTCGTTTTGAATTAAATCATACACCATCATGATTATATCAAAACGATAATTCCAAGAACCTAATGCTTGCTTCAATCCAATCATGGATCGAATAACCTGCATAATCCAAATGGATTTACCGTGGCAACATGTAAAAGTTGAATCGTGATCAACACAATGTTGATAACGATACCTTTCCGTTAAAGGCCTAGCTTTATACGTTGGTATGTTGCCATCCATGTATGTCTTCCTAGAAGACTTTTAAGTACCATTAAGCACAATGCCTTGTGGTACATCAACTAGTATCCAAACTGGTTAACATACATGGAATCCATTTCAATATACTGCACTTTGCCATAATTAGGGAGTTGATATCTTTTATCCCTTCCTCATACGTAGTCAGTTGGTATTCCTCAATAGATTCACATCTTTATGAGGTTAGATCAGAAACCCATACCCCAGGTTGTTTTCTGACTCTGTCCGACCTGCGCGGTTCTTGTGTATTCGAAGATTAATGGTAATAGTCTCATCCTGGATGAACTATTCATGTTCCATTAAGATTCAGTGCCTTGAACAGTATTACTCCGATTTCCATCGAGTATACTATCCTCCACTTACCACTGCATATCGGTAATTCCTCTCAGGAAAACCGTATGGTGAGTAACAATCTAATTGTTTCTTGTGAGGTGTATAAGTACAATACTTATGGTATCCCTAGGATAACCTACATTTGGCACTTATCCTATTTGGGTTTTAGTTTGGTATCATCCAAACATATGCCTAGCATACCCAAATTATCAGGGATGAGAAACCCGGTTTCTTTCCCGTTCATATCTAATATGATATCTGTCAAACAGATTGTTATGGAACCTTATTCAAAATAAGTTCTTGCACTGTTTAAAGCTTATCCGTTGAAGGAAATGGTAGCTCAGAGCGACTCGTGATTAACCTTATTATGTCTAACAAAATTCGGTTAATCCGTTCGGACACACCGTCAAACTCATGTATTCGGGAGGAGTCCTTATTTGAAAGAATACTATACTCTTTCATAAAAACTAGGAACTTATTACTTAAGTATTTCCATTACAGTCTTACCATGACGGTTTAATACTTTTTAGCCGATCTGTTTGTCTATTTCGTGTCGAAACTGTGAAAGTTTCCGATTTGTGTTCTTCAAAAGAAAACCCATAGCCATACGCGATGCCACATCCGTACAGGTCACGAAATATTCAAATCCATATCTAGACTAGCTAGACATGGGCCCACTTGCTTCACTATGAAGTAGGGCTAACAGATCAGTGGCATTTACACTTTTACCAAGTAAATAGTGTTTTAGACACTTTGCCCCAAATAGACTAGATTCGTAGACTTTATTTGAATGGAATCAAATCAGTCCTGGTATCTGCTCTTCAAAAGTGCGGATATACGATTCTTGTTTATCAGTGTCCCTGACAACTATGCCACAATTAAGTTTTACTGGATCAAAATTGATATATTGAGCTATTTATCATTCTGTTATATATTGAGATATCGTTATTTATTTCAAATATAAATTCATGTTATTCACATCTAATGTGTTTATCTCAATAATCATCTTTATATAATGAAACACTTTAGTGTTCTAGAATATAAAGGTACACCCCCAGCGGCGTGGTTATACGCGATATAGAGATAATGTTTCTAGTCAAACTAGCTATAATATAACAGTTTCTAAATTTAAGTACTAACCCGAAGGTAGTTCCTAAATTCAGATATCTACGGTTAAAACAGCGACTTTCGTCCCGTTTTCAATTCGCAGATAAATCTCAATTGAAGTCAGTATCCTGTTCAAAATAGATTCTGAACATCAATATATATATTTTATGTACCACACTAAGTATCTAAAATCCAATTTTAATACTTGCTGTGAACATAATTATGACAAACATAATGGATTAAGCATTTTTATCATTACATGATTTTTCAAAGAAGATTATGCTCTACTATTTGCTTAACTCCAGGCTTAGGCATAATACGTTATTTTATCAAATAAAATAAGTTATTATTTTTCCAGGACCATCCTGAAATTTATTCCCAATTTGAAAATAAAATCATTTAAATACATTTTCCCCAGGATTATGTCTTAAACACTAATCTTTCATTTTTATATCTTGATTCTAATAGTTCAACTATTTAATCAACGATTTGTGGTACTATTATTATAATGATTATAATAGTCCAACTATATAATCAAATATAATCTAAATTAATTAACCTCAATTACATTGATTACTATAATCCAATTATAAAATCAACTGTAAACTGAATTAATTAATTCAATATATTGATTATATAATCCAATTATATATAATCAAATATAATACAGTCCAACTGATTATTAAAACAACAATTTAAATATTAGTCCAACTAACATTTAATCTAACGACGAAATAATTTGAATGAGCGCGCTATGGCGAGTAATTGAACGAGTATTGCAAATTCAATTCTTGCCTCCCACTATTTTTCGGCGAGCCTCTAACCCTCTGTCGAGTACTCGGGAAACCGTGTTTCCTAGTGGGCTAGGATCCCGTTAAATATCACACAATCTTGACTTTGGCCAACAAATTGTATGATAATTAACTAGGTAGATCTCGAAGATCAATTGGATCTCATCCAATTCCTAGATCCAGTAGGCGGATATCCAAATCCTAAACATATATCTTATATATGCCAATACATCCAATGTATTACCTAACCTTTTTCCTCTGAATCAACTAAGCCTTGGCTTTGGCACAACAAACCTAGTGATCCCAGTCAAGCGCGACCCATTGACCATGGAAAGCTTCGTAATCAATGTCGATGGACAAGAAGTGGTCTTGACTTTGGCCAACAAACCACAACTTGGACAAGACACCGATATGGAACAAACTCTCGTGATTCAAAACACATCTTCGACGGACAAAGGGCTTGACTTTGGCCAACAACCCAATGCCAATCTCGGATCTTGAGTAAGAATCACTCAATGGAAGGAAAAACACTTGATATTGAGCGAGGGTTTTTCGCGTGCAATTGGCAACCAATTTATTATCTTTATTAAGGTCTCATCATCATACACCCTTAAACATGCATTCTAAACACATAATAAAGCGCATATGAAATAAAATAATAATGATATGCGGATGGATACTTTACATTGATCCTAGATCAAATCTCTCATTTTTCTCTCTCCAAAGCTAGCACATGTATTTACTTCTACCCGTTACACTACACTTCTAAAGAAACCTCATTTACATTGAGGGGAATAGGTGAGAAGAGAATACAAAGAGTATAGAGGTGAAAAGGCTGGACACGCAGGTCCATTTAATAAATCAAATTATTACAACAATTTCCCAAATTGCCCCACCCGACTAATATCCATCCGATAAACATTATTCATGCATCGCAACCATGTATTCATACAAGCATGTTATCAATCAATCTAATCCAATTAATTAATCTGATAATTAGTGATCATCCAATGTTCAAACAACGATTTGATTTTTGCTCGAGTCAAACTCATTTTGCGAATAAGTACTCAAAGTACGAATTCTCGAATTAAATTAAACTACACATAATTAAATCCAATTTAATACGCATTTAATTCTAATTCACTATTTATTCCAAATTAAATATTACACTTTTATTAATGAACTTTACGACTTAAATTCCAAATTTAATCGCAACGGGTCTCAAAGCCCGATTAACATCTAATGTTTATTTAATTAAAGTCCAATGGGCTTTTAATTAATTTCTATAAGGCGTGGACTTTTGGTCAACTTCGGGTCAAACCAAATAACCAAAATCCAATCCGGGAATTACCCCATAAGCCTTTAAATTAATTTTGGCCCATTAGCCCAATTAAATAATTAAGGTCCATTAAGTCATAATTGGACTTATGGATACGGTTTTAGGCCCAATTGGATCCAACCAATTGGCCTAAACCTAACTTGTGGACAACAAACCAAAGCCCAAAAGCCCAATCCAACCTTAAAGGCCCAATTTCCAAAAATAAGCCCAATTAATTAACTTATAAAATTTAAATTCCATAATTATTAACCTAAGTGTAATACACAATTAACCACCCAATTAATATTTCTAAAACATCAATTAGCATACTTAATCATGCACTTTAAACATAAATAGTGTCCAACACAATTTTAACAAAATCAAACCCATTACATGCTACTTTATTCTCGGCAATTAGGGGTTTTTCCAATCCGATTCGGTTTCAATCCAATTGAATCCACAATCATCATTTCCCAAATCAATTCAATTCATCCAATGAATTAAAATCAAAAAACACAATGAATTTCAAATTCAATTGAATTCGGCCAAGCCACTTTAATTTGGGAAAAATGTTCCAAATCAAAATTCAATCAAGTGAACTTCAAAACAAAATTACCCAATTGTTTTAAGTCATCCAATGATCAAACAACAAATATCACCAAGAAATTTAGGGTTCTTTAATTTCGGCCAACATAAGCAATTTGGGGAAATTGTTCCAAACACAATTTCAACAAATTGATCCATCAATCTCAATTAAACATACTTTAAGCATTCTAAATCATCCAATTTCATCAAACATGCTCAAAATCAAGTTTACCCAAATTTTTCACTTTATGCCAACTAACAAATTGGGGAAATTGTTCAAACACAATTTCTTCAAATTGATCCAATCAATCATTAATTCATCAACATTAAGCATACTTAATCAATCAATTTAAAAAATCATGCTTCAATTGATTTTACCAAATTTGTCATGCCCAAAAATTTAGGGAAAATTGAATCCAATCCAATTTCATGAAATTGATCATGCACAACTTCAATTCAACCTCATTCAAGCATACTTCATCAAACAATTCAACCAAATCATGCCTAAATCGAGTTTACCCAATTTTAACCCTAACTTTTTCATGCTTGATAATAGCTCAAGATACCATTGTGAGTTCTAATATAGGTCCCAAGAATCATGAAATCAAGCATAAAATTCGTATGAACACATCAAAGGAGTAAGGCGGAAACATAACTCACATTGAACGGTTTGAGATGCGAAAAACAAGATCGTTTTCTGCTCCCTCCCCCAAGCTCGGCAGTGGCTTCCTCATGCAGTGGGCTGCTCGGTTTCACTGGTTATTGTCTCCTCCATGATCGGCCATTGATGAACCACTCCATTGAAGCTCCAAGCTTCAAGCTTCCAAAACGATTCCAAGCTCATAAATTCGTTTCCCTATCACCTATTATAACCCATGTGTGTGCTAGCACTACTCCTTCTTCTTTGCTTCTCACTGATTCGGTCAAACCAGAATTTTTGGAGAAGAAATCGGCTTGAAGCGTGAGAGGGAGAAGAGAGAAAGAGGAGGGAAAAAGGGTTTCATAGAAACCGATTGAGAGAGAGAGTGTGTGTTAAATGAAAAAAAAAAGTATTTAGGTTTTTTATATTTTCCAAAAATAAATCAAAACCCTTACCACTTTTCATTTTTCAATAAAGCAAAAGTCAAAAAGCAAAAAGCAAAAAGTGATTTTCAACTCTTTCAACCCATCACTTCTCTTTTTACATCAAGTCACTTCACTTAATAAAAGTGACAACTTGTCATGTCACATCACTCAAAGTGACAAGTGATTTGACAATTGATGGACTAGTGATTGACGCTTGATGTGACTTGCGTGCCGCACTCGAATTCGAAATGCGAATGCGCTCGCAATCACTCTCGGGCTCGGGTTCGCTAATTCCAAATTAACGAATTTTCGTCGCGTCGTAATTAAATGATTACGCCTAGCGAAATCACTATTCATGTCGCTAACGAATTAATTCAAAATAATTCGTTCGCCCGAATTAAAATCTATTTTAATTCCGCGCCGAAATCCAATTTCGATAATATATCGAATATATTATTTTATCCGATTAATTCTAACATATCGTTCTCTCCTCTTTAATTAAATTTTATCCCAGATAAAATATTCTCGTAATTAATCCCAGATTAATTTTCTCTTCTCTCGAAATTAATCTTCTCTTTACTAATTAATCCCAGATTAATCATAGTGTGAGTCATACATCATCGGTGAATCTTTGGGAAGCGACCCATGAGATCTCCGGATATGTTGGCAGTAAATACGGGTCATCGGACTATCCGAACACGTAAGTACCTCGTACTACGTTTATACCGATTTACAAGACAGGTTGGCTTCTAGCAAAGCGCCATGCCTACCCAAATTCTCCAGAAATATTCTTACAGGAATATATAGATCTGTATCAAGCGTAGTATACCGTAGTATTGTGTATATCAGCCCGTATCGGATAGTCACGTGCTAGGGCTGGGGCTGGATAAGTGTCTGCCCCGTCGAAGCACATGTCGGATGTCTGGTAACTAGTCTCTATAATCGGATATACATGACCTTGTCATAATATCCCGATGGTCGGCCAGCACTTAAGAGCACTAATACCGTATCCTGCGTGACATCATCTCCACTATGACTGGAGTGATACTTCCGTCTTGACATCACAACCCACATACACTACGACTCTCTGATAAACCCAGAAGTGGTGTGTACGCAGAACCGGTTAAAGCCCTATACCACCAAGACCAAAGTCTATCGATTATCGTAAGTATTAGCGATGTAAGTCTCAGGTTAAGACTATACCACATACCTTGATTTCGACCTCCCATAGACACATAGTCAAATACCAATGGGATTCCGAGGGGCCTATCCAGAGCGAAGCTGTTTCCCGTACCATCGGTGAAACACGACCTCCTATCGCACTTGCATAAGTATCCAATACTTATATATATGAGAACTATGTCGTTGTGCCCTCACAACGCGCACAAGTGCAATACTAGCCTATTCCGCATTATCGATGTCCAGTCTCGATAATACTCCGGCTAGGGATATTTAATGATTAAACCTTTGGGGACTAATACTGTCTCATATCATTCTCAGTCCAGGAACTAATCATAGGGACCTCTCTTCATTATATATCTAAGGTGATCTAATCACAAGTGATGAGAGTACAATTCCTTTGTCACATAGTTAATTTGTACAACAACACCGTGATCTGTACAAATAGTGACGCTATGGGTCATATTATCCAACAATAAACATGTCTAATACTAGTTTTAAAAATTTGGATTTTGATTCTTGTCTGTGGTACTCATTATATGTACTGATGTGCAGCATCTGCTGATTAGCAGGAGATTAGCCTTATGCGAGATTGACCTCCGCGTTGGAAATGGGACACGAGTCACCGTTTTGGCGTTGGCACTTTTGTTTTAGAACTGCCCTAGGGGCATGTACTCTAAACTTACGACTGTTATTATGTACTAGTTGACTAGGAAATATTTATGTATATATGTTAGCCCATGTGGGTAACTTTGTTTTCGAACATTGGGTGTTTTATCTATAAAACTGATATGGAAATTTGCACTGCTGATGTAAATAATGGTCTTTATATTTGAATATGAATCAATCTCAAACATATAATGTAACAAACCAAATGGCTTAAAGTAAGTAACAAAGATGAAATTTTATATGTGACATTGTCATCGGGACACATCACACAGACTCGCATATCCACACTTTGAAGAGTGTGGTACTTGACGGATTTGATCCAAATTCATTTATGACGTCTGCGAATCTTGTTTATTATGCAAAATGCCTAAAACACATTTTAGTGGAAAGGGTGCACGTGCCACCGAACTGTTAGCCCTCGTTCATTAGTGACGTATGGCGGGCCCATGTCTAGCCAGGCTAGAGGTGGGATATGAATACTTCGTACGGATGATTGTTCACGTTATGATTAT